>PVJS01037410.1:0-19933 GCA_004027185.1 Glis glis
AGGAGAGAGAGGGAGGGAGGGAGGGAGGGAGGGAGGGAGAGAGAGAGAGAGAGAGAGAGAGAGAGAGAGAGAAAGAGAGCTGAGCCTGGCCGCGAACCCAGATCCTCCGGTCTCCACCTCCCAAAGTACTGGGATTACAAGCGTGCGCCACCACACCTGGCTAGGGCAGCACTTTGAACTGAAGATCCTTCCCATTCCTTTGGGGGAAACAACAACAGCAACAAAAAACCAGGTACAGTGAGTATTTTCCAGAAAAGATTATAGGGCCTCAGACAAAAGAGATTTAAAATAAAAATTTGATTATATAAACACACAGCATTTTAAAGTTAATTTTATAAGGATAGAACCATCTCAGCTTGACTGAGGTGTCTAAACTAGCTGAAGGTTGGATTTTTGAGCTGCCTGGTGCTGAGACGAGAAACGTTTCATTGCTCTCATAGAGGATGTGAGTTAAGTCTTTTTTTTTTTTCAGAAGAGTTTTGGAAGAGTACAAGTTTTTGTTATTTCCCAGGGTTTCAGGTATGGTTGGTAAAACTCAAGAATAGACAAGACCATTGACTGGCCTATAGAGTGAGAGTTATACAGACTCGCATTATCCTGAGCACAGGGAGGGCGAGATCATGGACCACTGCCTCTCCAGAGGGTGCTGTTGATGCCCAGCCTGATTACACAGAGGACAGCGGAGCTCAGGAGGCAGAAGGTTGCCTGCTGAAGCCCTTAACTATTGCAGGACTTTCCCAGGAACTCCCTCCCCTGCCCGCAGCTGTTCATGAGATTCTTCAGACTCACCAGTGTTCTCTATGCCCACGCCTCCCATCCACGTGAAGACTGATGAGTAAGGGAGCCACAGTCATCCTCGTCGACTGAGGGGTCTCCCTGGAGCCTCCGATCTGGTCTCGGTTTAGACCTTAAAATACAGAATGTGATGCCTTTTCTCCACCAGACACTTGAAAGAGGGGGGCTATGAAGCTTGAAATGCCATTCACATCATAGCAAGAATCTTTTAAAACAGAGGAAGGAAGGATGGAAGAAAGGAAGGAAGGAAGGAAGGAAGGAAGGAAGGAAGGAAGGAGAGAAAGAAAGAAAGAAAGAAAGAAAGAAAGAAAGAAAGAGAAAGAAGGAAGAAAGAAAGAAAGAAAGAGAAGGAAGGAAGGAAGGAAGGAAGAAAGGAAAGAAAGAAGGAAGAAAGAAAGAGAGAAGAAAGAAAGAAATTAAAAACAACAACAAGCTGGGCATGATGGTGCACGCTTGTAATCCCAGTACTTGGGAGGCTGAGACAGGAGGATCGCAGGTTCGCCGCCACCCTCAACTATTTAGTGAGGCCTTCCGCAACTTAGTGAGACCCTGTTTCAAAATAAAGAATAAAAAATAGGGCTGGGGGTGGGGTAGTCCAGAGGTAGAACGCTCCTGGGTTCAATTCCCAGTACCGCCAAAAGAAAAAAAAATAATAAAACAGTGGTTCACTGCGTTTAAGAAAGCCTCTTAGCCAGGATTTCTGCTGATGGTCCTCAGTATGTGGAGTTAAGAATAGCTGGCTGCAGGTCTCTGATCTGGGTTTCCCAAATGCTTTGGTTTCTTGAGCCACATTATCGTAGACTTTGCTACCTTTTCAAACAACACATGTAATAAATGAGTTCTCCAAGAATCGCTGTCAGGCTCACCTGGATCTTTCTCTCCTTGTTTTGCCCTCAGTAATGTGTTGCTTACATTTGAAAGCTTTCTGGGGACTGGTTTTCATCTAGCTCACTAGAGAGAAGCAGTTATTCACGAAGAGTCAGGTTGTCGAAGTGTCTGTAATTCTTGCAAAAATCTTGGCTCATGGAGTCTGTGTACAGATGCGCACTCATTTGTCCGGGTTACCTCGGCTCCCTCTACTTCTGATGGTGGGTTTTGGTTGAATCCTCAGGCCCTGTATACAAATATCAGCGTGCCTCAAATCTTTTCATTTAATTGCTATTTATACCGGCAGCATCTCCAGCTAGAGCCTACAATATTTAGTCTTAATTGGAAAAAGTTAGAAACAACAGAACTCACCTCGTGACCTTGAAGGAGAAGTGTATTAATGAGAGGATCGTGGTTGTCTGGCAGAATTTCTGAAAGCCGGCTTACCTGACAGCAATGGTGCCAGATGGTTGAGTAGAAAGGCTGATGGACTTATAGATCTTTGGAGTTCAGTTAGCGCAGAGTGCAGCTCTCTGCTTCTGTGAGACTCACGCTGTCTGTAACCAGACATAATTAAAAGATTAAAGAGACATTTGGAAACGTGAAGCTGGTCACTTTTTAATCAGGGAGATTGATTTTCCAATCCCAATGAGGTGGAATTTTAAATAATTTATAGGGTAGAAATCAGTGGCTTGTCACAACTTGGCTAAAAGAATAAAGGCCAGGGGGAGAGGGGGGCTGCGTTTTTCTCTTCTGCAAGTGTCTTATGGAAAGGAGTACACAAAGGAGTGGTTTGGAGGTTGGAGATGAGACATTCTCTGGCTCTGCCTGAAGAATGAAGATTAGCTCGTTTCCCTCCCGCCGGCTTCCTTTTCTCCCTCTGGCTGGAGGTCTGGACATCTTCTTCTCCCTACTCAGCAACATTTCTCTTTTATCCTCCAGATACTTGAGGTTCAAGCCAGCGTCTCCTGAATGGGGATTGGGACTGCAGCACAGCCATGATGCTCCCATTGGTGGGAGCGGACATTCCAGGGGCAGGAATTATCAGACGCCTGGTAATCACAGTCAGCAATTCTATAGGCCAGAACGGAGGGTTCTGTGATGCTAGATCGGGGCCCTTCTGATCCTAAAAGAAAAAGAGTCCTCCAATATTAGGGTAGGTTCTGGAAGATATTGTGAGAAAATATGAAGTATGTGTCTAGAAGTCTTGATGTGAAAGGGAAGGGCTGGTTGGAAAGGAGAAACACCCAGGAAAGTCTACGGGAAGATTGCTAGTGAAGGCCATTCTTTTTTGGTTTGTCTATTTGTTTGTTTGCTTTTTTGGGGGGGAGAGCATTGGATTGAGAAAGGATTGAAGAAATTTCTCCTACCCCCAGCTCAGGTTTCCAGGGCCTCAGCCAAGTTGGCGGTCTTTCCCTAGTCAGGCCACGCCTGGGTACTTGAGGCGGTGCTGGATCTCCTCTGAGTGTGCCCCTGCTCTGGCACCTCTCTGTTTTCCAGATGAGTTTTCAAGACTACAGCAGGTTCACCTTCAGACAAAGCAACAGGCTGGGTGAAATTTCAGGACCTAGTCTGCCTTGACCCCGAGGTCTCTCTGCAGCTTTTTTTTTTTTTTCGGTATTGGTGATTGAACCCAGAAGCAATCTACCTCCGAGCTACACCTCCAGCCCTATTTTTATTCTTTATTTGAAACAGGGTCTCACTAAGTTGCGGAGGGCCTCACTAAGTAGATGAGGCTGGCCACGAACCTGGATCCTCTGGTCTCAGCCTCCCAAGTACTGGGATTACAAGTGTGCACCACCACGCCCTGCTCTCTGAAGCTTTTAAAGTCTGGAGAGGCTCTGCCAAAGCAGAGATGGGATGGTGAAACCCTTTTATTCTGCAAATTCCCTAATGAGGTGGTCACTGAATGTGGCTAAGTTGTCACCAAAGTCCATCAACCAACAAACAGAAGCAGCCGATGTTGGACCCTTTTCTGCCAGTTCCTGGTCCCCTACCATGACTCTGGGCGAAGGAGGTGGGGTGGAGAAGATGGTGGGTAGATGGAGGATACAGAGTGTGCATGGTGGTGGAGGGGGACAGGGAGAATTACCAGGCATAGGAGTAGAGATACGCAGAGGATGCCAGGGGAGGAGACAGCCTCATGTGGCATCTGTCTGCCATCCCTTTGGCCAGCCCAGTTAGAAGCTGGGAACTAGGGCATATTTGCCACTCATCAGTATACATCAAGAGGACAATTGATTTATAGGATATTTTCTCCAGAAGAATTTACTGACTAGAGGTGTTGCTGTAACCAGGGCCCACAGCCTCTTTGTGGGAACTGGCTAAGATTCTTAGCTTTCTCCTCTGGGTCCTGAGGTAGCGGTAAATAGATCAAATGTAGGGACGGAAAACCAACTGTCCTCATAGCAGACTGTGGGGCTGGACAAATGGATGAATTCTAAAGATGAACCGCCATGAAGGGCCGTTCATTTGTGTGTTCATGCCTTCTGTGTGTTCATTTGTGTTGCTGAGCAAAGGAAAGCTAGGTATCACAGTATCACAGATCCATCATTTCTACACTCAGGCTATTTGCCTAGAACTCTCAATTAGGGTTTCTCAACTGTAGCACAATTGACTTTTTTTTTTTTGTGGAACTGGGGATGGAACCCAGGGGCATTCTACCTCCGAGCTCCACCCCCAACCCTATTTCTTTATTCTTTATTTTGAAACAGGGTCTCACTAAGTTGCAGAGGGCCTCACTAAGTAGCTGAGGCTGGCCGCGAACCTGTATTCTCCAGTCTCAGCCTCCCAAGTACTGAGATTACAAGCCTGTGCCACCACGCCCGGCTCACAATTGACATTTTGAACTGGATAATTCTTTTGGGGCTGTCCCGTACATTGTAGAATATTTAACAGGCACCCCTGGCCCTTACCCACTCAATACCAGCAGACCCTCCCCTACAATCCTCAGTCATGTCATCCAAAAATATCTCCAGATATTGCCAGTAACCTGTGGGAGAGCAGGACGACATTTCCCACAGTTGAAAAATCACTGCCTTAAAGGAACCTATAATTTGTATTAAATGAGTGAGCCAATTACAAATCAGGTTGAATCTGCACTTATTTATTAAGCTTTCATATAAACAAGTAATAAGACCACACTGGGCATGTGCTGTGGGTTTGAGCCATGCTGAAATCATTCTCTCATAATTGTTACCTACTCTGCTGGCACCACCCTTGCAACGCAGCAAAAACTTTGTAAAATGGCCAGCACCCCAAGTTTTATGTTATCGCCTTTGCTCCGACTCTCTTCCTCTTTTTGGAGCGCCTCCCTGACACCTTTTTGGCTGCCACATGGCCTTAAACATGATACTGCTTTGAAGAATGTTTTCCAGGAGGCAAGGCTTAGTGGAAAGAAATGGTTCCCTGCTAGTGGGGCTACAGGCAGCAGGGCTCAGGTGGTCTGGGAGGGACTTCTGCACAGAGACCTCTCTGCTTTTCTTAAATCATTCCAGGCAGAGGCCACCCAATCCTTGCATATGCAGGGTTGGCTCCATGAGAGCAGATCCTGTTGTTAGTACCCATTAACCACTGGCAAGAGTGGTCAAAGTCTGCGTTGGTTTCACTGAGAAACAAGTTTGGCTCCGAAGAGAAGGATCTTGTCTTAAAGACTATGGAAACGTTCTGCCCCATAAATAAAAGCAATCAATGGCTCTTACAGCGCTTTCTGCTCAAGTCATTTTGGTTTGGTTAAGGGTGCCAGTAAACTGAACAGTGTTGCCATCATAGAGTACGACGTGCAGAATCTAATTTTAACCAAGTTACCAGTAAATGTGGGAGTTCTGGGTCAACAGTGGGGAGCCTGGCTGAGTGGGAACTGAGGAAAAATTAGTAAGATCAAAAAACTAACAACAGCCTGTAGGGTAGCCGTGAAGAACTCTTTACTTGAAAACTTTGAGAACAGGTAGCAAAATTTCTTTTATACTTTGCAAATCCATTAGATGATCAGCTGCATGTTGGAGGGGCCCTTGTCCTAAGGGTTTTCCAGAACTTAGGTCAGTTAGAAAGGAATGTGCATTCGGGGTCATTAATACTTAACATACCCAAACGTCAAGTTCATTATAACAACTAGTCATTCCAATAACAGAAATTGATCTATTCTTGATCATTTTCCTGGTTGAAAGAGTAAAAAAGCAATGCTCTTGTTGGGTAAAAATACTCAGGCTACACATTCTGAAAAGTTTCTTCGAATGTCTTGCTAGTAATACAAGTGCTTATTCCAAATAATAAAATGAAATGGAACAAGATGGAATAAAATCATAGGCAATGAAAGCCTCCAGCGTTCACGAGCTGGGATCCTGTTCCCATATATGCTGACTCTCTTTCTTGAACCATTTGGAGAGGTCTGGTAAAAACTGGGTCTGGCATATAAATTCTTGCTGGAGTTAAATTCTTGAGTTTCCAAAGCCATGTTATGACTTCTTCCTTCCCCACATAAATGATCTGCTTAGCATAAGACTTGGGGCTGTCTGGTTTTTGGTTGACTTTCCAACACGGGGTGATTCACTTCTGGGTGAGCTCATTCAGTTTCATGGCTTGAATATCAGCCGTTGGCTCATATCTCTCAAACGTACCCCCCCAGTCCAGACTTCCACCTGAACTCCTGCTTCTTATTCCATGTCACCACTCGGACACCATAGGCATCTCAAACCCACATTCAGAACCTTAGTCCTTGATTCCCACCCAGCGAACCTGTTCTTTCTGCTGTCTTCCCCATCTCAGCAAATGGCTACCATGCTTTTCTATTTGATCAGGTCAAAAACATCAGGGTTACGATTTCATCTCCCGTTACCCACCTCCAATCCATCAGCAAACTGTTGGCCCCACTTCAAAGAGCCCCTGTCTAGACTCTGGCCGTGTCTGACTGTTTCCATACCTGGCCCAAGTCGCCCTTGCCTCTTGCCTAGTTAAATGCAGCAACTTCCTAGCTCATCTTCCCACATCCTTGCTTGGCCTGTAGAGTCCATCTTCTCAGCACAGCAACAAGAAAGACCTTTGACAATTGCTGTTCTGCTCAAAATCATCTGAGGTCTTCCCATCTCAGAGTCAAGCCACACGTGACACTCCCAGTGGCATCTCCTGACCCTCTGGCTCTGGCTCATGGTGCTCCAGGTCAACTGGTCCAACTCTTCCTCCTTGAGCCTGCCTGGAATTCTTCTGCATCAGGGACATGGCTTTTACTCTTACCTGGCTACCATTGCTCCAGACGCAACCTGGCTCCCTCCCTCACTAACTGGGTTTCCACTCTCATCTCTTAGCAGCAAGGGCGTCTTGACCCCTCTGTATAAAGCAGCACCAGCCCCTTCTCCCCCACAGCTCTCCCTCTTCCTTCCTCCTCTCAGTCTCCGTGTCGTTCATCACCCATCCCGCTATATTCTCTTTGTCTCTTGAGAGTGGGGTGTGAGGGTTAAGAGGGCAGGATGTTGTTCTGTTCACCGCTGTATCCCTGGACCCCGAATGGATGACAGCTATATTCTAAGTGCTGAGAACACATCTGTGGGATGTGTGGCCCTTGAATCCCATCTATACATTGCTTCCACGATCATCTGAGTCTGGGTGAAATGTCCTTCCGCCAGTGGTCTCTGCCTCCTCTGTTCACGCGATCCTTGCACTACAGAGCAATTTCATGGCTACTTTATGAAAACTGTGTAGGGCTGGAGTCAGTTTATATCTTCCTTGCTGAGTAGTTGCAAAGTGACTGGTATGTTGTTGGCACTCAAATGTTTGTTACGTTGAATACCTTTTATAGTCAATCCAATATATATATTATATATTATATGTACCAAAACAGGGTTTTATGGGCGTATGATTTTTCATGTGCAACATAATAGTTAAGCTCCATGACCATGAACTCTCAACAATGAGTCCAGATTCTTTTCCTATTCTGTGAGGAATTTGGGGGTGGGGGATTTGCTTTTTCTATCCTTTTTGTATTTTTAAATTGAGTCACTTAACATAGAATTAACCTTTTAAAAGTATACAGTACTTCAGTGGTATTTAGGACATTCACCATGTGGTGTGATCGTCACTTCTATCCGGCTTGAAAGCATTTTCATCACCCCAAAAGAAGCCCTGGTACCATTAAACAGCCACTCCCCATTCCCTCCTCACCACAGCCCCTGGCGACCACTAATCTGCTTTCTGTTTCCATGGATTTTCCTCTTCTGGATATTTCATCTAAATGGAATTATATAATATGTGACCTTTTTGGTTGATGAAGTTTTTGTTGTTGTTGTTATTGGGTTTTTGTTTCTTTGTTTTTTATTGGTACTGGGAATTGAACCTAGGGGCATTCTACCTCCAAGCTACACCCCAGTCCTTTTTTGTTTTTTGTTTGGAAATAGGGTCTTGCTAAGTTGCTGAGACTGGCCTCGAACCTGCAATCCTCTTGTCTCAACCTCCCAAGTACTGGGATTACAGGTGTATGCCACCACGTCCAGCTTTTTTATTTATTTTCTTGAAGCAGGGGCTGCTAGGTTGCTGAGAGTCTCGCTAAGTTGCTGAGGCTGTCCTCAAACCTGCAATCCTCCCGTCTCAGCCTCTTAAGTATTATAGGCTTGCACCACTGTGCCTAGCTTTGATGAGGTTTTCATATATGTGACTGAGGCAGTCTTCATTAGAGCAAGACTTTGCCTTTGGTCTTATTGGCTTGGACAGCAATAGATTTACCCATATTTCTTTTTCTCAAGTATATACCACTTTAAAAAGCCAAATAAATTAACACGAAGAACTTTCTCCTGAGTTATCACTGGTGTTTACCATAAACCTCGGCTCGGGCAACAACCCATCCTTCCAACCTTCATCTCGTCTCCCTCCCTCCAGGGCCTTTCATTCCACCTCCACCCCCCAATCAGCTTTCCTCCCCTCTCCTCTTGCTTGATGCCTGCTGGGATGAAGGTCTTGGTGATAAAAGACTGAAGGCTGAAGGGGACTGATGAAAGTCCATAAAACCATGAAAGGTAGGGAAATGTGTGCAAGAACTTGCTCCCAAATCTCAGAATCTATTTGAAGCTTTAAAATAGTTTAAGGGAAAAATAAAAAAGTAGTTCTATTTATGTAGTAGATTGTACACACACAGAAGTTGTGGCCCTGGTGAAAAGTTAAATAGCTTTAGGGTTTAGACAAATATACAGACAACCAATAACAGGTCTGGTTTAGGAAGGTGGGGAGAGGGATTACATCCGAGGGCACTTACCATGCTCTCTCACAATGCATCCCCCTTTGAGGCAGGGCAGGCTCATGGTGACATTAACTGTGCCCCCTCAAGTGACCTGTTCCACTGTCTCTTCCTCAGAAATCTTTCTGGCATTGTAGTCAGTGTCAGACTCCCCGGGCCAAACTATAAACAACCTTGGGTCGGATATTAACCAGTTCCTAAGTTTGGGCTGTTTCAGAACTTGGATGTAAGAGACAGAGGAAAAGAAAGTCTTCAAAGCCAACGAATTATTTTCTTTGTTTCCAACAATAGATTCAAATTTTTGTTTAGAAGGAGGCAAAAGTCAAGTTTTCATGTTACTTTAGGTTATTTTATGGCTCTGTTAATTGCCAGGGTGCATTGAGAATTTTCTGAGTAGTTTAGAAAGCGTCTGTTTGAGTAAATACCTGTGGCAAAAACTATAGTTCCCTTTTCTACTTTCACCTCAGCAGGTGTCTTTGCTTCTGGATTTTGTAGTATTTTATAATTGGGGAAAAGGGGAGGGGTCAATGAACACAAAATTAACTTGAATGTGTTGTATTTAATTCAATCTACTATAATATCCCCATGCTACTGTCCAAACTTGATTTGGCCCCAAAACATTGCGTTGTTTACTGGACTAATGGTAATATATATGGTGTGCACTAGGACACAACTAGACTCCAATGAAACAAATAAATGGACACACCAAATGTTATATCCTTTTGCCAGGGAGAGCAGACAGCTAGATGGGTAGACCCCAAATGACCAACACCAATGTGGAGAGATGGGTTTTCATGAGCTGAGGCGTTTGCAGTGGAAAATAAGAACAACTCATGAGTTTTTACTTCTGAAATTAAGGGTGGGCTGGGTTTTTGTTTTAAGTCTGGTGAAATTTAGCATAAAAGTGAAAATAACATCAAGATTTCAGGCACCAGGGAGAGGCTATTAATCTGGAAACAAAAGGCATTTGGCCAGTTAAAATTGTGATTTTTAAATGAGGGCTCCAACTTTCCTAGCAGTGGCTCAAACCCAATTAGGTCTTTCCAAGTGGAGTTGTAGTTCATTCTTACAGAGTATGCGGTTTGGCAAAACTCAGAATGAGTAAACTTTCTTAGATGGGGAAAATATAATCAAAAGAAAATAATGTCATAGAGTCGTCTGGCCCGAGCCAGTATTCATGAATGGGGAAGGTGTGTTCGCTAGTCACAGGAGAACATGTTCAAGCCAAGGCCGGACAGTTGCTGGAGAAGAGATAAATCAGACAAATGTGTTGATGTGTGTGCTTTCCAGTAGGAAATAGTAAGCAACGAACATGTATTTATTTAGGATCTGCTTTGTGTCCAGCACTAACCTAGTTTTGTTTGGTCTGTAGGAACTTCTCCCATTTAGTATCCTTAGGACCCCATTTAGGATCAGCCACCACCGTCACCTCCAGCACCATCAGTACAGCCCCACTGAGTGAGCACCTATGGTCTGCCAGGCACTTTAGTTCTATTTGGTTGAATAGCCGCAAATCTCTTGCAAAGGATATATTGCTTTGCCCATTTTATACATGGGAAAACTCATGTTCAATGAGATTAGGACGCTTGCCCAAAGCCTTTTACCCGTGGTAGAGTGGAGAGCAAAGCTCGGATGTGACCCCAAAGCCTGGTCAACACACCATGTTCAGTGTCTGTGTAAGACTGCAGTGTCTACGTGAGTGCGGGATTTCAAACTCTGGGACAATTATAGGGATTTCTATGCCATTTGCTTTACTAGTTTTCCCTAAGTAGAATAAAACCAAGATGATAGGTCTTCAGCATTACCCATTTGCATGTCATTGTTCAATTAACAAAAATTCAAAGCCAGTAATCAGAAACCAGACAATCCTCATGGCTCAAACCGTTAACTCAACTATCTATCTCAACATTAAAATCAAACATTAGAGCCGGGCGTGGTGGCACATGCTTGTAATCCCAGTACTTGGGAGGCTGAGACAGGAGGATCACAGGTTCCAAGCCAGTCTTAGCTACTTAGCAAGGCCCTCTGCAACTTAGTGAGACGCTGTTTCCAAATAAGAAAAAAAAAAAATTGGGCTGGGGGTGTAACTCGGAGGTAGAATGCCTCCGGGTTCAATCTCCAGTACCAAAAAAAAAAAAAAAAAAAATCAAACGTTATGCATTTTCAATATCTACTAATCTTAGATTTCATTGACTTAAAATATCTATGTTAAATCTTGTTAGTTTTCATTCTCGATTGGGGGGGGAGTTTTAGTCAAAGCAAAGTGAGTTTTCCTTTCTCTATTAAACAACTAAGGGATTTTCTCCCACTATGTCCACATAATCCTATTATCAGTATATGTGGCAGCTATTTTAAGCTATTTCAAATCATCTTTGGAGCTTTAAAATGATTTTCACTGTGCACATATATTAATGGCAAGGGACCAATCTTTCATTCTCTGAAGGCATTTCTGACAATGAAAGTACATATCATTTTGTTTTCATCTCAGCTAATGTTTATTTGAGGGACCTAAATATTTTTGGAGGGATATCATTCACATACCATACAATTCAGCCTGTAAAGTGTATAATTCAGTGGGTTTTAGTATGTTCACAAGATTGTACAACCAACACTATCATCTGATTTCAGAACATTTCATCATTCTAAAAGAAGCCCCGTAGCCACTAACAGGCACTCCCCAATCCCCCGCCCCTCAGCCCCTGGCAGCCACTAATCCACCTTCTGTCTCCTGAAGTTTATCTATTTCATTTAAATGGAATCATAAAACATATGATTTTCTGTGTTTGGCTTTGTTTATGAAGCACATTTCCAAAGTTCATCTATGGTATAGCATGTCTTAGTAATTGATTCCTTTGTGTGGCTACATAATGTTCTGTATGGATATACCACATTTTGTTTATAGATTCATCAACTGATGGACATTTTGTTTGTTCTACTTTCTGGTTGGGATGAATAGTACTGCTATGAACATATATGTCTGTGTTTTTGTATATAAATCTAGAAAATACATTTTTAATTCTCTTGAGTATATACATAGGAGTGAAATTTCTGGGTCCTCTGATAATTCTATGTTTAACTTTTTTTAAACATCTGCCAAACTGTTTCCTACAGTGGCTGCACCATTTTACACTTTAATCAATAAGGCATGAACTTCCAATTTTTCCACACCCTCCCTAACTCTTGTTATTATTCTTTTTTGGTTTTTTTTTAGACATCCTAGTGGCTATGAGGTGATATGTCATTAGGGTTTTGATTTGTATTCCCTAATCACAAATGATATTGACCACCTTTCCATGTGCTTGTTGGCTTTTGTACATTTTTTGGAGAAATATCTCTTCAGGTCCTTTGCCAATTTTTAAAATTGGATTTTTTACCTTTTTGTTGATGAGTTTTAAGAGTTCTTTATATATTCTGGCTACTACACCCTTACTACTAAATCACATATGTCATTTGCAAGTATTTTCTCCTACACTGTAGGTTATTCTTATCCTTTCTTGATAGTGTTCTTTGAAACACAAAAGGGTTTAATATTTATGAAGTCCAACTTATTTATTTTTCTATTGTTCTTTGTGCTTTAGGTATCATTGCTAAGAAGTCATTGTCTAGTCCCAGGTCAAAAAGATTCACACCTGTGTTTTTTTCTCCAAATTTTATGGCTTACTCTCACATTTAGATCTTCAATCCATTTTGAGTTAATTTTTGCGTGTTGTATGAGGTAGGATTCCAACTTTGCTTTTCTACTTCTAAAATTAAATATCTTGGCAGAATAGAAGGGTGAGTAACCACTCAGAATCTCAAGTCTAACTGCTGCTGTTTAAATCCCTCTTTTTCAGTGGTTAACTGTGTGATCTTAAGAAAGTGCCCTGATGTCTCTATGCCTGGCCCTTTCTCATCTGTAAAAGGGGATACATTATCACTTAGGTCGTTAAGATGTGTGTATTGAAATTCATATCTTAAAAATTGTCATCAGAACTGAGTCTGTATAATTTAAATCTGATACTATTCACAGTAAGCATTGATTATTAGCTATTAACATCCCTGGCTCCATGAACTCTTCTCACATTTAGGACTATCTAGTTATCTTGTCTAAGTATATGTTTTCATTGGCAGATTGAGTTATTTACTCTTCTGTCTTATCATGAACAGGACTTAACAGATAGATTTTAATATACCTTAAATATTTCAGGAGGATTGTTTGTGGGATAAGTTTATAGTAACAGTCCACCACAAAAAGAAGCAACATATTTGGGGAAAAGCATTTCCAATCTTTCATAGAAGTTCATACAAATAAAGAGACTAAAAGCAAGGCAAGTGTGTTAGTTTCTAGTGCTACCCCCAACAAAGTACCACAAATTGGGTAGGGTAGCTTTACAGATATTGACAAGTATTTATAAGATATTTGTAAATACAACAGATATTTACTTTCTCAAGTCTGAGATCCAGGTGCTGGCAAAGCTGGTTCCTTTCAAGGGCTGTGAGGAGATCTGTTCCAGTCTTCTCTGCTTGGCTTATAGATGGCCATCTTTTCCCTATGTCTCTTTACGTTTGCAATGAACTGAATTGTGTCCCTCCAAAATTCATATGTCGGACCTCAAATCCTCAATGTGAAGGGCTCATGGGAGATAGTTGGAGTTAGATGAAGTCGTGCAGGTGGGGTCCCCATGATGGGACCAGTGTCCCTAGAAGAAGAGACACCAAGAGCTTCTGTACTTGCCTGTGCTCTCGCTCTTTCCCTCTGTCTGACGTGTGAGGACGTGGGCAAGAGAGTTTCTCACCAAGAACCGAATCAACAGCCAGCTTGATGTTGTTCTTCCTGACCTCCAGAATCGTGAGAAAGTAAATCCCTGTTAGATCACCCAGTCTGTGGATTTTGTTACTGCAGCCTGACCTGACTCATACAACCTTATCTTCCCTTTATGTGTGTCTGCCCCTGTGTCCAAATTTCCCATTTACAAGGACACAATCATATTCGATTAGGACTCACCCTAATGACTTCATTATAACTTGATTATTTCTGTAAAAGACCTTATCTCCAAAGTAGGTCACATCCTGAGGGGACTGGAAATTAGAACCTCAATGTATCTTCTTTGGGAGTACTGGGGGGGGGTGATTCAAACGATAACAGTAAACAAAACATAAGGAATGCATGTAGCGGAGGTGTGCATCTTGAGAGATGCCGAGAATAAAGGAATAAAAGGGGAAAGGGATCAAGTGGAAGATCATAGGGACCAGGAACTGGGGGACATTTGCAGTGGGGAGTTAAAGCATGCGTGGGGTTGGTGTGTTATTTACTAAATAAGAGAGCTGAGTATGCTTAGGTGAAAGCCAGGAGCTTTTCCTCCATCTAGAGAAATTGAAATTCACACAGTGCCTTGTGGTACCGGCTTTGGCTGGTCTCCACAGGGCGCTCTGCTCTTGGCAGGGTGTTCCACATTGGCGGGACTCTCTGCTTCGAGCTCCTTGACTGCCAGTTGTCCCAGTACTCGCTCTCAAAAGATAGGTCCCATCCTCCAGAGCTTGGTGTGGCCTTTATTACCTGTCTCTGCAGGGCCCCCATCCATGCAGGTGACTTCAGGTAGGAACCAGTGGTCAATTCTTCCGGGGGTGGTCCATTTTTGATGCAGAAATGAAGGCATTGATTGATTCTAAAAGTGAAGTACTCAATGTGAAATCCAGAGGTTTGCAACCTACCAGTGAAAGAAATGTTCTGGAGTGAGAAATTCTCATTTCTGTAACCTCCACCATGGAGAATCAGACCCGCTGAGATGAAGGACCCTTCATTTGGGTGGCTGGTAGAAATTATTTACCAGGGAACTTGCAGTACAAATAACAAGAAGTGTCAGGTTATTTAGAATGACTTGCCTTCTAGTGTGAACTTAGAATTCTTAAAAAGACAAGGGTTGGTGCTTCCTGAGGTTTGGCTTCAACTAATTAATGTACCATTGCTAACTCCAGCTAGGGAGTAAGCAGGGGGTGAAAGGTGTGCCTTAGGGAGACTTGTCAAATGGATAATTCCAGAAAGTCATTCCTTTTGAGCTTGGAGTCATTAACTCCTCTAGTAACCAACTGTGAGAGTTATGTTTGAGCTTGTCTTGAAAATTACTTTAAAAAAAAAGAAATGGACAAGGAGGCTGCTGGCGTGGCTGCCAGTTTATTCACACATCTCAAGCAGGAAGCTGCATATACTTGTTCTAAAACCTGTTTGGAAGACGACTGGAGCTCTCTAGTCATCCTGTAGAAGATCCATCTGTGCTAGAATCAACACCTGCTACGCCGGGTTAGACACAAAAGTGGTTACGACGCTGAAGCAACTCATTCCTCTAATTGGTTCCAGGAAAAGTAATATTAAAACACTTGTCCTTATATATGCAATCATTTCAGCAGCACAACTCAAAGGAAACCCTTTCTAGGCGAGCTCACCATCTAGTGCCTTGTTCAAAACCCGGCAGCTCCTTAAAGCGCGGTCGACTCTTGGTCCTTAATTGATGGATATGGAGAAGGAAGAGGGAATTCCAACTGTCATGGTATTGAGGGTATGTATTAGTTTTCTGGGGCTGCCATCACAAAGTACCACAAACCCAGCAGCCCTAACAACAGGGACTTACTGTCTTACATTTCTAGAGGTGGGAGGTCCAAAATCAAGTGTTGGTTCCTTCTGCCGGCTGCGTCTGCGAGGGAAGAAGCTGGCCAGGCCCCTCTCCTGGGCTGGTGGGTGGCTGCTGTCCTCTCCCTGTGTCTCTTCACACTGTCTCCCTCTGCACGTGTTTCTGAGTCCAAATTTCCTCCTTAGTAAGGACTCTGGTCAGATTGCATTAGGGCCTCATTTTAATTTGATTGTCTCTGTAAAGATCATATCTCTAAACATGTCTAAACATCAGAACTTCAAAATATGTCTAGGAAGGGGGACAAAGTTCAACTCATGATGGTGGGAAGGGGTGGTCTCTAGTAAAAACCCACATAAGAACCACCCACGTCTCTGAAGGCGCTGACCTGGGGTAGCCTTGCGAAACAGTACAACAGCCGACGCCTCCTGCGATTCAAAAACAACCCTTCTAGAAGAAGTCAGATCAAGGTTACTGTGTTAAGATACCATACTTTGGCGACTGCTGGTTTTGCCTCTTCTAGTCTAAATTAATTTGGGCATGTCACTTCATTTCTCTGTGCTTGTCTAAGATGGTGTGATGATGCCCACTCATAGAGTGGGGGAATTAAATAAGATAATGTGGGCAAACTCTTAATTGGGGGCCTGGTACACAGTAGATGCTCAATTCATAGTAATTGCTCCTATTTTATTATTGTATTTTGTATATTTTTTTTCCTTTGGGTACTGGGGATTGAACCTAGGAGTGCTCTACCTCCAAGCTACATGCCCAGCCTTTTTATCTTTTAGTTTGAAACAGGGTCTCCCTAAGTTGCTAAAGATCTTACTAAAATGTTGAGGCTGGCCCAGAACCTGTGATCCTCCCGTCTCACCCTCCCAGGTAGTGGGATGACAGATGTGTACCACTGTGCCCGGGTGTGTTTTGTATTCTTTTCTAACAAGATTGTGGATCTGGGCTAGGGCTGCAGTGTCTGTGTCTGAGAGCATACGGAGGCCACTTGTCATGAGAGAGGGCGTTCTGAGTCAGGGGAGACTTTAGAAGCTGGGCGATGCGGAGGAGAGTAAAATGACCCAAGGTCATGATGTGACCTATACTCCTGACCTCCCTGCATATCTGAGTAAGCTACAAAACTCACAGTATCATTGATATGATTGGATTGCCTGTGGAAGCTGGCACAAAGTGGAGTTTAACAGGAATCTGATATAAAGGACAGAGATCCAAACTCAGACGGGAGCGGAGACCTAGGAATCTCTGAGCAGAGAAGATCTGACACATTCATAGAGTATCGAGCCTTTAATCACCTACAAACAAATGAGTGACTGAAGAGTGAAGACCAAGCTCTTTTAAGGTAGGATTCATCTACTAATACAAAAACAGAAAGCTCTCTTCGGTTGATTTTTTCTGCTCTTTGCATTCTTCAATATACTTTATCTCTTGCTTAATGACCAGTTTTCCTTCTACATACCTATTTTCTTGGCCTTGTGCATTCTTTTTGTTATCTGGGCATTTGGTCTCTCCATACAGTCTCTGTCTGTAGCTTTTTCCCCATACAGTGTGTGCACCGATTCCGATTGCGTTCTCTGCACTTCTACTGCTTCCAATCACTTATAATTCAACCAGACATACCACTTAGTGGAGAAGTTCACTCTGTTCAGCAGACAATTTGTAGACCATCCAGAACCTTCCTCCTATCCATTTTTTTCCAGCCTCATTTACCATCATTCCTTTCAACAAACCTTTGAATCAGGGCAAATCAGTGACTGTTCCTGGTCCCCATTTTCCATGTTGCTTTGTTTTCCTGGGATAATGCTATTTATCTCCATCTCTTCTTTACCCTCCCCACCCCATCTCTCAATCAATGCACACGTACAAAACTGGAGCTTCCGAGTTCCAACTCAGAAAATACCCTTCAATCTTCCAAGAGGAAATGATCACACTGATTCCCCTGTAGTATGCTCTGCAGATGGTTTTCTGCATCACATCTGCCAGTCCTTCCAGCTGTGTTCTTAACTACATGCATGGGGAGACTCTAGCTCTCCTCTTCCAGAGCCTAACTCATTGCCCGACATGGAAGGAGACCTCGATTCTGGTTGTCATGAAGGGGGTCAATGAATGAGTGAAAGCAAATCGAATAGGGAAAATCCAACACATCACAGCATCCCAAAATAACCTATATGTGACTTTGGAATGTATTTTACACACACATTCAGAGAACATCAAATGCAAAACTTCAAAGTAATGAAGCCAGCCTGTGCAGATCCGGGTTGGGTGGGGTGGCCTGGAAAAAGGGTGGGAATCCTGACGGGAAGGGAGGGACCTCTTACCAGCCAGCTGCCCTTCAGCAGCCTCAGTAGCTCATCTAGAAACCAGAGAGAACCAAACAGCTCAGAATGCAAGAGGACAGGGCTGCATAATTAATAAATGATTGTAATACCTTGCCAATGTAAGTGCCGTGCGGAGGCTAAACTATAATAATACAAAAATAATTATCGTCCACTCTCTTCCTTAAAGATGGAAATGGCGTGCTCTTTTTAATCTAAAGTGGGTTCAAGAGCCAGCAGTGAGTTTAACCCAGGGGGCCACCCCGTGATCATGCCAACCATTCAGTGTTCTAAATGCAATTACAGGGCTGACCGTCCACCCTGGAAACAAATTACAGCGGCTGCTGACAGGGAGCAGTAATCAGAATGTTTGTAGAAAATTGCTTGGAAACAACATTGTCAACAAAGACCACACAAACATAGCTCTGAACAGCTTAAATAACAGAACGACGCGGTGACCTCTGCCCCAGGAGACATAAGAAGCTGCACAGCCCAGTCAAGGGTCCCACATCACTGCCTTCTAAGTGACTGCGAAACTCGAGTTTTAACCTCCGTCTTCCTGGGCTGTTGTAAGTGCTCTGGAACATTCCACTGCAGAGAAAGCCTTATCCTGGTTCACTCCCGTGCTCTGGGTCTCTCGCTTTCTCTCTCCTTTGCATTTTTTGTTATCTTTGGCACTTGTTTTTCGAAAAACATGTGCCTCACTTGGAACACATCCACTAACACAAACAACCTGAAAAGTTTCCAAACATCCCCGACCCGCTGTGATACGTGGGCATCTCCCAGGCTCCCGGCACCGGCGGAGGTGCAGGAAGGAGAGTTTCTTGTGAGCTGTAATAGACACTGACATGTTCATATCTTCATTTTAATTCTGCAGAGACTGGTGTAGCTCAAGTCTGTGATAAAGCTAATGGGTGTGTGTGGGGGGGGCAGAGTGCAGAAGGAAAACTGGCGCTGGTAGAGGGAGTCTGGAAAAAACCAAAGGATACTATGCGAGCTTCCAGATTGAAAACTTGTTCTGAGGGTAACATTAGCAGCAGAGCCACATGAGGAAGGAGCAGGTTGCTTCTACAAATTGCCACTTTTTCCAGAAAAACTCAAGTATAACTCCTTGTATTTCCTGTCACTGAAGGGTGAGATGTTCCTTGGAGTTATGTAGAGTTTGCTGGGTTTCAGAAAAAAACAAGCACCAGCCGGGCGTGGTGGCGCACACCCGTAATGCCAATACTTGAGAGGCTGAGACAGGAGAATCGCAGGTTTGCGGCCAGCCTCAGCTACTTAGTGAGGCCCTCTGTAACTTAGTGAGACTCTGTTTCAAAATAAAGAATAAAAAATAGGGCTGGCGGTGTAGCTCGGAGGTAGAATGCCCCTGGGTTCAATCCCCAGTATCGCAAAAAAATAAAAAAAAATTAAAAAAAAACAAAAACAAGCACCAACAATACATTTTGAAAAGAAACCATGCTAAGTAGCATTCTTGGTAAAATGTGTATTCCACATTGGGACCAGCGTCCCAAGTAGGGTAAATTAAATGTCTTGCTATTGAGGACTCGATGTCATCACAGAGCCAACTGCCATAGAAAATGCTGGAATAGAGTTATCCTTGGCACCCAGTATTGAATCCTTTTCAAAATGCTTGGTCTACTCTGGGGTGGTCTTCTCTACTTCTGGACTTCACTGTGAGGTTGGCGATCGTCACTTTTTACAACTTTATCCACTTTTCGATTTCCTGCTTCTCATAGGCTGTGGCTGAGAAATTCTAGTGTGTCAGAGTCATGGCAAGATCTAGCCTGACTGGCTCTCAGCAAGAGGCTGTACGTAAAGGGTGTACATAAAGGCTGTACATAAAGGCTTAGACATTCCTCTTGCTTACTAGAATCCTAGTAACTTTTTGCTTACTAGAGTTGAGCTGACCAGTAAATGGGTACCACTGAAGTTAATAAGAGGTGAATTAGCTGGGTGTGGTGGCGCACGCTTGTAATCCCAGTACTTTGGGAGGTGGAGACCGGAGGACCCGGGTTCGCGGCCAGCCTCAGGTTGTGCATGTGCGCGCACGCGCGAGCGTTTCTCTCTCTCTCCCTCCCTGTCTCTCTCTCTCTCTCTCTCTCTCCCTGTCTCTCTCTCTCTCTCTC
>PVJS01037411.1:0-19932 GCA_004027185.1 Glis glis
CTTGACAGTGTGTGTGTGTGTGTGTGTGTGTGTGTGTGTGTGTGTTTGTTTAAAGACTGGTATAAACATTTCATTATGCCAAGCATTAAAATGACAGTGCCAACTTATTAAAACCGAAAACCTCAGAAATTTTAAATATGACACATTTGAGCTCAATATTTAACAGGCAGTTTCCAATTTTGTCAGAAGCCACCCATTCAGGTACTGTAAAATATTTGCATATTTGCAGAGAACAACCTGTAAATTATTTTACCCCCCCCTCTTGATGGGGGCTTCCAGAGACACCAAACCTATGGCTTTCAAGCTAGAGGGGATGAGCATGAATTTTGTGGGTTTTGGAAGCCTCACTGAGAAATTTCACAAAACCGGGGAATGTGTGAAGATCTGATCACATTTTTTAGTACAAAATATTTGTATCACTAACCACAAGGCATTATAGAAGTGGTGCTATCCAAGACTTGACTGATATGCTGAAAATAATAATTACTATTTGAACATATTACCTCATTTATTGAAGACCCTTGGGCAACCTGAGGCAGTGTTAGACCATTTTATAGATGAAAAAACTGAAAGAGACTCTATTGATAAATGTCCTTTATGTTATAGGTACTTTCTTTTTTGTATGTGCAGTCCTTATATTAATAAAGACTTAATAAAGTTTTTTTGGGGGGTACTGGGGACTGAACCCAGGGCTTTGCGTGTGCAAGGGAAGTGCTTTACCACTGAGCTACATCCCGGCCCCTTAATAAAGTCTTTTGAAGAACAAAATGTAAGCAATAAACAATAGTAGCCTTAGAAATGCCTAAGAGACCAGTGTGTGTTTCCCACTCTACCAAGAAGTAAGTAATTCAGGTTGGGGAGAAAAAGAATGAGAACTCTTCCAGGATTAGACAGGGCTCCTTGACCTCTGAATATATAGGGACTAAGAGAGACAAGAAAAGAAAAAGTGCAGACATTTGTGCCGTGAAAATCATTTCACCCCAAATAGGAAGTCACTTAAAAATGCATATTAAAACTCAAAACAGATACCATTGTACTCCCAGTAGACTGGTGTAAATGAAACAATTCTTATGTGGCAAGTGTTGGAGAGCATGTGGAACCACAGGAACCCTCGTGTGCCCTTGGTCGGAGTGTAAATCAGTTCACCCATTTTAGAACAGTTTGGCTTAACCCACTGAAGGAGAAGGTCCACACAGCTTCTGACCCAGCAGTGCCACTTCTGGGTATACCTGCCGTAGACACCTAGGAACACATACACCAGGAGTGTTGTTCATAGTGGCTTTCTTTTTACCACCTCCCAGATGGAAATAACCTAATGAGATTAAAGCTATGATGGAAAATTTGTGGTATATTTACATGGTGGAATATTACAAAGAAATAAAAAATAGTGAAAGAGAGCTAAGTCTATAACATGGATGAATCTTGCAATGATGGTATTGAGTAAAAGAAGGAACACATATATTTTAAAAATAATCATACACATATACCAGCATTCACAAGCATATACATACATTTGTATATACATATACACACAGACACAGATACATACATATATAGGATATTATTGGGATAATATACTTATCCCAATATTTTTCCAGATAAAAAACTCAAAATTTGGAAAAACTAAATTGTATTGTTTAGGGATGCATACACAGGAAGTAAAACTGTATTTTTCACAAAGCAAGAAGATGACTATTATAGAATTCACATTAACAATTACTTCTAGTTGGAAAAAAGGAAGCTGTGATAAGAGACCAGGGGATTTCTAGGCTGCTAGCAATGCTTCATTGCTGCTCCGGTGGCACTTACCCATTTTTTCCTTATTGTGTGTGTGTGTGTGTGTGTGTGTGTGTGTGTGTGTATGTGTATGTGTGTATGTGACTAGGGATTGAACCCAGAGGCATTCTACCTCTGAGCTGCTACACCCCCAGCCCTATTTTACTTTTTATTTTGAAATAGGGTCTAAGTTGCAGAGGGCCTTGCTAAGTTGCTGAGGTTGGCCGCAAGCCTGTGACCCTCCAGTCTCAGCCTCTCAAGTACTATGATTACAGGTGTGCACCGCCACGCCCAGCCCCTTATCAATTTTAACTATAAATATGCAATTTACCTACTTTCCTATAAACATATTTCTATCTCATATGCACTTGCATTCACTAATAAGTAACAGTGCACTAGGCAAGGCCAGGGAAAGTTCTGGATGGTCCCTGGTGTACTTGGGCATCCCAAAGGCTCTGGGGCCTTTGGGTAGTGAGCAGTTGAGACCAGTTAGGATAAAGACAGAGAGGTGAGTGCGAGGGGCAGAGGCTGAGGTGAAGGGATATGACCAAATGTGTATTTTAAGGAAACAACATTAGCAATGGAGTCAAAAAGGCACTGAAAGAGAAGGTGGGGGAATTAGAAGTGTGACTGCAGGGTTCTTGTTAAGGACAAACTCTCCCTGGAATAAAACAGCTGCACTGAGGAGAAGGTGTACAAGTGATGGAGAATTCACAACAGAACCGCCAGGTCCTCACCTGTACCTCTCTGAGGAGAGCTGAGAACCTAAGACGATACTGGAGGTTTATATTCCGAGTCTCTGAGAGGGTGATAAGGTCTTTAATAGAAATAGGGAGCAAAGTGAGATAAAGTGCTATGGTAGATTTTTAGAAAAAAATCCTATTACTTTTGCTAGGTAATGATTTTTCCCCACTCCTACAGAGAAAAGAAAATCACAATAAATGTAGGGTTCTAGTTCTTAAGTGAGGGCTGTGTGCAGGCACAATGGCTCCTCTCCCCTGCCTTTCCACTGCTGGTGGGTTTTCATAATTTTTTTGTTGCTGTTTAGAGATGCCAATGGCTCACTCTAAAGATTGCTATTCTCTTTTGGGAAGAATATTGTTTCCTTTGCTTAGGAATCCACAAGGAAAAGAGGATTAAGCTTTCGAGAGATGTGACAACTTAATTATCAGGCTTAATCTCTGGCCTTTCCCCTTCCGACAGTGGCCCTGAGTTGGGCAGTGTGGGTCACTGGAAGGGGGGGGCGCCTGCCGTCAGGCTCCCCACTTTTATCTCCAGCCTCAGGGAGCCACAGCAGCTTGGGGGCCAGTGGACACATGCAGCTCTCTGCACTCCTGCAAGGATGAAGCACAACAGAGGTAAAGTCCTGTGTGAGTATAACTTAGTTTCAGCATCACCTTTAGCTGAAGCTGTAAGGACATGGAAAATCCCTTCTGTCTTTTGGTGTTCCCAGATTCCCTTATTGAGGTTAAAAAACCCTAAATAAGATCTGCCCATCAGAGAAGCATTATGATGGCAGTCCTCAAAGTAGTAAGTCTTTGAATAAGTAATCATCAGTTCAGTTTTGTGCATATGAAACAAGAAAGGAACCTCTAGAAGACATGTGGCCAGGGGTTGGAAATGTAGGGCTAGTGGAAGAGGGAAGCCAGGGCCAGATGGTGGGTGTAGCTGTGACAGAGAAGGCATGGGAGCTATGGAAAATGATGACAACAGTGATGGCAATGGCAGTTCACAAGTGCTGCTGCTTGCTGTGATTACCATGTGCGACACTGTGCTCTGCCATTGACGAACTTTATCCCATGTACTGCTTTCAACAAACTGCAAAGGAGGTGACTCTTGCCATCCCCATTTTACAGACTAGCAACCAGAGAGCTTCAGTGGCTTTCTTCAGGCCAAACCTAAGTGAATCAGAAGTACTCTAAGTAAACTTAGCCTCCTGGACTTCTATTTGTTTGGGCTATCATGAGATTACATAATAATGAATCCCCCTCTAGAAACCACAATCTCTGCAAGTCCAATAGCTAAAAGGGGTGTGTGTTGGGAGGGTGGGGGTGAGGCCCCACTTTCCCACAGAGAACTGGCAGGTAGCACAATTGCTTTGAAACCTTGGGGGAAGAGGAGAGCTAACATACTTATATACCACCCTAATTCCTCTCCTTCTAGCTGTCACCATCCCCCAGGTTGCTTTGTGTGGGTGAGTGGGTGGGAGTTGGCAGATGTTTTTAAGCAATTGGAACCCTGAGATGATAAGGTTGAGGGGAACTGCAATGAGATTCCTTATTGAGGGCTGAATCTGAGCAGAGCAAACATCTCAGTTTACAGCTCGGCTCAGGCACAATAATAGACATGTAGGTGGGAAGCTGGCAGCCATCAATTTTATTAGAAGATTTTTCTGTTTGAATTACACATAATTCTATGAGGATCATATTGAATCATGGTGCATATCATGTACTTATCTAGTGATGCTACCAAGGATGTATTTTATATCCAGATGATGTCTTAAGAGATATTTTAAGTATAAAAATAGTGTGCTATCAAGAGACCTGGCCTTTTAGTTGTAGTTTGGCAGTATTAAGAACATTTTCCAGCAGTATGTTGTGGCAGAGAAAGCAGCCTAGAACACCTGGTTTCAAGCTTTGGCATTTATTTACCATAAGCTTTGGTTTTTATTTACCATTTGGCATTTATTTACCATTTAGCATTGATCAAGTCACTTAACACCTCTTGGCTTTATTTTTCTCATAACCTTACTTTTACCCACTAATAAAAATCTTAGGTTTATATGGATTTATACAGTAAGTATGCAAAGAATTATAGATTAAGAGATGACACAGAGGATCATACTTGTGTTTCACAGTATAACAATTCCTTTTGCAAAATTCTGAATGTATACGGTGCACACTTGTTTCCTGCTTTGAATCCATGAGAGGGTCAGCCAACTTCCACTAGAACCCTCGTTTAGCTGGCCTTGTTTCTCTAAACCAGACTTTGATGCAATCTGTTGAGCAGAGAGAAGCCTAACCAAACCAGAATGAAGTTTCATTAAGACAAACATGGATGAAATGTCAGGCTGTGAACAGCAAACCTTATTTCCCTGTCTCAACAGATGGCTGGGAAAACAATGTCTTGTTGATCTGGTTAGAACAAATTAAACACAAAAAGCCCTTCTTTATAATGAGAGAATGTGAGTAGTAACTGTGTGTTTAACAGACCTATACACACAGAGAAACCAGGGTTTCTCAACTGGAGCACTGCTGACTCTTTAGGTGAGATCATGATTTGGGGAGGCTGTCCTGTGCACTGTGGAATATTAGCAGCATCCCTGGTCTCCACCCACTATTTAACAATAGCATCTACCTCACTTAGTTTCAATACCAAAGCTGCCTCTAGATATTGCTATGATGTCCTCTGGGAGGGATACCCATAACATACATATCTATGAACATATTCGTACATACACACATATATCCAGGACATCAGGAACTTGCATGGCTCCTTCGACCTTATGGATACATTTTCTAAATTTAGAGGCGATTGATAAATCAACCACGTAATTTTGTAGATAAAGGAAACTGCAGTCCAGACAAAATAAATGATTATCCACCCAGCTACTGTATTTCATTTTTTGTTACCAGACATCAAAACAACAGAGCTTCATCCGATTCAGTCTCTATTTTACAGACAAGAAAACTAGACCTCTGCTTTTTATTTTTCTGCCCTTCTACCCATTACACTGATTGTTGGGGTCACTTGCTCTGACAGATTGAGTATTATGTGGATCTTAATTTTTTCCTACAAGGTGGAAGAATTTGTTTCCAATTACTGGAAGTGATGTTCTTCCCAGAGCATGTTCCCTTTGATCTAGCAAGTGGTGACAGGTTGAGACAGCTCCAGGCTCAGGTCTCACACCTACTGAGTTCCACTTAGGTCCCATGGCAGCACAATTATCTAGTCAATTGCTCTGGAGGGAACGTCATCTTGAAAACATGACCAAGTTCACACCATCGTAATTAATCAGACAGCTGCTCCAGTGTGATGGTGTTAACACCTCGCAGACTTGACTGCCTCTTTAACCCTGGGAAATGCTCTTCACATTAAGGTTGAACTCTATTTACAGAGTCCCACATTTGGATGCTAATTAGTAAAATAATACCCACAATGCAATCCTGCTTAAACGTTTCACCTCTGGGTGTAAATGCATTAAATAAACAACATGTTATATGAAATAGGATTATGTCAGTAGAATATATATGAGTTAAGGAAAATATATTTAAAATCCCTATTAAGAAAAATTGTCTCTTCATTTTTTTCTCAAGCTTTCCTAGAATTACTGTCTTTTACAAATGAAGATTTGGGCCAAGCAAGGTGGCACATGCCTGTAATGCCAGTACTTGGGAAGCTGAGACAGGAGAATCACAGGTTCAAGGCCAACTTGAACTTATTGAGATACTGTTTCAAAAGTAACAAAAAACAAAACGAAGGCTGGGGGTATAGCTGGGAAGTAGAATCCCCCTGGGTTCAATCCCCAGTAACCCCCCTGCCCCGACAAGATATGATTTGGGGATAATTGATCCAGGGCTATATAAAGAGTTCCTTTAAAAAGAATAAAGAACAAAGCTGTTATATGCATTAATTGCATATAAATATATGCTAGGAGCTTGGAAGGGGCTGGTTGAAATGTGCAAATGTTAGTACCAGATTTTTAGCCATAACAATATTGCATCCCTGGTCTCCACCCACTATTTAACAATAGCATCTACCTCACTTAGTTTCAATACCAAAGCTGCCTCTAGATATTACTATGATGTCCTTGGCTTTATTTTTTCAAATGTTTAAGAGCACAGATAAGACTTAGACTTTTATGTGGCATGCATTTTGCTTCTGAAAACCAAAATTCTGAGTTTCTAATAGAATTCCGGGCTGCTAGTTTTACTGCATTTGAGGCTTCCTCGATTTCTATGCACATTGAATTTTCCACTTATCAACATTCATATACATAAACAATTATTACTGGGAATCAGGATGATAATAAACCTGATGTTAAAGCACAACAGTAAAAAAAATAAATCTGTATTTAATCTGTATTTGTGTGCACTGGAATAAAGTATTCTTAAATCTGAGAAAGTCAATTATCAAAGAGCAATCACAACATAGCTTCAAAAATAAGCAGTTCAGGAGAGCAGAAGGTGGAAAGGAGGCATTTATGAGACACAGAGGGAAAGGGGAGAGAGTATTGTTAGGTGAAGTGTCCAGTTAGAAGTCAATGAGCAACACAGATCTCTGGTAGGTATCACTGGTAAAGGTCAAGGGGAACAGAGTTATGACGGTGAACTTTAAGAACACTAACAGGAAACACGAGTACAGGTTTCCATTGCATTGCCTTGCTATTCACATAAAATCATCAGTGCCTTCACAGAAAGGTTTATTGATTTACACAGACACTCATTTGTCACATCCTGTAGAGTACATTAAAAGCTGCCGAGTATTTCAAATATACTCAGCAAATTCGCCTTCTCACTTGTGTGCAGCCTGGGTTCCTGGCTATAGGAGAATTTTCAGTGTGAACAGCTTGATTCAAGAGCAAGCCAGCAATTTAACAAAAGGTGGCATCTGGAGGCACCTTGCTGAGGTCTCATCGAGAAGCTGCTCTTGGGTTGATGGGCTCTGATGGGGACGGGCCATGGGAAGAGAACTCACATTAGATGCAGAGGGGGTTTGCAAAGCAGGGACAAAACATTATCTTCACCTTGAATTCCCTGACTTCCTTGTGGCTTGTCTCTTCCACTCATCTGTGGCCTCCAGTTCCTGCCCAGTGTTAGGAACAGGAGGAAGGATGGAGTAATGGACAGGAGGTGGTCCTAGCATCCCCCCCCCCCCCCAGGTATGAATTCTGGTTCTCTGCATATCAGTACTCTCATTCTGGGTAAGTCAATTGCCCCCTTTACCACTCAATTTCCTAATCTGCAAAATGGAGAGAAAAAGAATATCAAGATCATAGGTTGTGAGGCTTAAATGGGTAAGACACAGAGAGCACTGAAGAAAACGCCCAGTTCCAGGCGATGCTATACTGCACAGCAATGTACAGTGGCCATGTATGGCTATGTAGAAATTAATTAAACTTAATTAATCCTAAATAGTAAGTTCCTCAGTTACACCAGGTACATTTCAGACCCTCAACATCCATGTCTAGCTAATGGGCCACCATGTTGACAGCACAGATAAAGAACACTTCCAACAATGTGGAACATTCTAATGGCTAGCAGTATTCTAGAGGTTGATGTGCATTTTTAAGTTTTATTAACTAGTTCTTTAAAGGCATTATCATTTAATATGTAGACAGGCCCATGTCCAATAGGTAATAAAAGTTATTAAACATGTTCACTTGAGAAATATATGTCCACAGACTTCAACTCGTTATATTTTTATTACATTTTCCCCCAAATCCTGCTTTTGTCTTTATCTCATTTCATCCTCCCTATTCCTATTGAGGCAAATACATTAGACATCATACGTTTATAACATCTACATTCATACGAGAAAACCATGTTCAGTCTTTGGAGGGTTTTGAGAATAATAAACAAATTAGGTTAAAAGGGGCTACTTGGGAAGGATGAAGTTCTTATTTTTACTGATTTAAAATTAGTAAGAATTTATTGGGAGAAATTGGAACACACGAAGGCAAATATTGCTCAAAATTACACAACCTGAGCCGGGTGTGGTGCCGCAGGCTTGTAATCCTAGTACTTTGGGAGGCAGAGACCAGAGGATGGGGGTTCGCGGCCAGCCTCAGCTCTCTCTCTCTCTCTCTCACCCTGTTTCTCTCTCTCTCTCTCGCCCTGTTTCTCTCTCTCCCTCCCTCTCTCTTTCTCTCTCTCTCTCTCTCTACTTAGTGAGGCCCTCCACAACTTCATGAGACCCAGTTTCAAAATAAAATATAAAAAATAGGGCCGGGGCTGTAGCTCGGAGGTAGAACCCCTCTGGGTTCAATCCCCGGTGCTGCAAAAAAAAAAAAAATTACACAACCTGTAGATAACTAGCATTAACATTATATTGTCACCTTCTAGGGAGTTGTAAATATATATTGTACATTATAGTTCATTTATTGGATGATGATTTTTTCCACTTGCCATATGGTGGATATTTTCCTATACCATTAAAATTATTTAATGAGAAGAATGCACAAGATTGTATTATTAAGGGGCTACACTACACTTTACTTAACCATCTATCACTTTTGTTATTAAAAAATGTATCAAAGACTGAACTTACACATAACTCTCATTTTAAATCATGGAGTATTTTTGAGGATAGTGCCTTGCAATTAGAATTAGTTCCTCCTGGCTGAAACCCTGAAACTTTCTCAGAGACTCCTGATACATATTACATTGTGCCTTTTGGAAAGGCTACATCGATTTTCATTTCTTCAGGAGAATATGTGTGTCCCTGCCCTTTCTCCATCACCAACTACCACCATCTGAACATTGTGCCAATGTTGCACACAAAATCTCTTTCGTTATCTCATTTTTGTTTCCTTGATTGGACATGAAGCTAATTTTCCCATGTTTATTAGCTAATGATATTTTCTATTCTATGAATTGGCTTTTCATGTCCTTTGTCCAGTCTCCTGTCACCAAGTTTCTTATATGAATTTATATTAAATCTTCAGATATTAAGGCCAGCAAAAAGTTTTAGTTCTGATACATTTTGTTTTCCTTTTGTTTGTTATATTTTAATGTCCATACTTGCTAAATGTTTATAAAGCCGAATAAAATTTCCCTTTCTTTTGTGATTTCCTTCATTGGTTTTATAATCAGAAAATCCTTTTCCCACCAGAGAGCAATTAAATAGTCACTTTTGTTTTCTTCAAGTTTAATAATGTTTCATTGTCTCTTTTTTGTACATTTACTTCTTTAACCCACATGGATTTGTATTATGTTATGCTGTCAAGTAAATACAGTATCTTATTTTTTCTCCAAATAGCAACATGACATGTCTTGTTTCCTGTTGATACACCAAATCCCATTTACAACCATCAAACTCTTAAAGATGGTAAGATTTACTGCAGATGACTTACTCTGTTTGATTGATCTCTCCTATCTAGGACCATACCTGCACTAATTCAATTACTATAAGTTCACAGCATTGTAATAGATGATAGGGCCAGCCAGCATTGTTTACTCCTCTTTTTTTTCCAAATATTTTTTGGCATTTTTTTATATCATCTATAAAACCATTTTAAGTCCTCCCCATTGTCCTTCCCTAATCCAATAGATTTTCTTTCTTGTAAAAATTTAACTTAACCTTTAAATTATTTATGGGAAGCAAATAATTTTGCAATATTTGCCCTTTCCATCCAGTAACATGGTATGTCTCTTTATTAAATTCTGTTTTGTTTCTCTCAATAAGTTTCATAGTCTTCTCTACATGGGCTTTGCACTTTTCTCTAAACAGTATTTTATGAGCTTCATTACAATTATACACTGAATTTCCCCCAATTATTTTATTCCTCGTTTATAGGAAACTACTGATTTTTGTATACTTATCCTGATCGCTTCACTGTACTCTTTTATTAACTCTAATGTTGTCTTCCAATTGATTTTCTCAGTTTTTTACTGTATATAATGCCACTTGCATACAGTTTTTTCCCTCCTTTCCAATAGCCATGACTTTATTTCTGATTCTTGCTTGAAAGGATGTTGGCAGAACTCCCAAAACAACAGTGGAAGTAAGTGCAGGAGTGCGGGGCCTTAGCTCCTGACGGCAGATGATATCACCAGCACATTTTCCCAGAAGAGTGATACTGGGTCTTTTATCCTACTAAGGAATTACATTTCTGGTTCTAGTTTTCCAAGAGTTCAAAGCAGGCATTGGTTTGGAATTGACTGAAAAACTTCTCACCTATCATTTTTCCAGGGTAGAGTTTGGATTTCTCTGCCAGATTAGGGAATCTTTCTTTCTTTCTTTTTTTTCTTTTTGTCTTTTTTTTTTTTTTTTGCAGCACTGGGGATTGAACTCAGCAGCATTCTACCTCCGAGGTACACCCCCAGCCCTACTTTTTATTCTTTATTTTGAAACAGGGTCTCACTAAGTTGCAGAGGGCCTCACTAAGTAGCTAAGGTTGGCTGCGAACCTGCCATCCTCCTGTCTCAGCCTCCCAAGTATGGGGATTACAAGTGTGCGCCACCATCACCAGCTTAGATTAGGGAATCTTTCTTTCTTTCTTTTTTTTCTTTTTTTGTACTAGGGATTGAGTCCAGGAGCATTATACCTTTGAGTTATACCTCCAACCTTTTTTTACTTTATTTATTTATTTATTTATTTATTTATTTATTTATTTTGCGGTACTGGGGATTGAACCCAGGGGCATTTTACCTCTGAGCTACACCCCCAGCCCTATTTTTTATACTTTATTTTGAAACAGGGACTCACTAAATTGCAGAGGGCCTCACTAAGTAGCTGAGGCTGGCCGCGAACCCAGATCCTCTGGTCTCAGCCTCCCAAGTACTGGGATTACAAGTGTGCACCACCAACGCCCCACTTCTTTTCTATTTTTGAAACAGGGTTTTTCTAACTTGCCAAAGCTCTCACTAAGTTCCTGAGGCTGGCCTCGAACTTGTGATCCTCCTGTTTCAGCCTCCCAAGTACTGGGATTACTATGCCTGGATTTTTCTATCCTTTTTAAATGTCTGGAATAGCTAGTAGAGCAAGAGAATTATCTAATACTTGATATTTTACAAATTTCAAATAAAATTTGAAATGTTATTATCTCATATTTGAATCTGTCTACAGATCATCTGAATAGAGGGACTAAATTCCAGTTTTACTAGATGGAGGACATATTAGCTGGTAATAAAATAGTGAAACTGTAGAAGCAGATGGCTCTTTTCCAGATTTTGGGGGGTGTCACCACAAGGCAGAGGCAGTGTAGACTTTGCACACCCATGGAAAACTTGCTTTGGGTGTTGAAACTTGTGATACTACCTAGGCCTGAAGAAGAGATGGAAATTTTACTACTCACATGTAATGAGGCTCTCTGGGGAAGATCAGGGGTGACTCCCAGACCCATCTGAAATAGCTTCAGAGAGCCCAGACTCAAGTTTGAACTTCCTCCACAGCCAAAGGAGAGGTCATCTGGGCTTTCTCGTCAATTTGCCCAGATGTAGAGCAGAAAGAGAAGGGAGCTTGAAAGTTGCCAGAAAATATCAAAATTGGGTTGAAATCTATCACAGTCAAAGCTGTAGGAGGAACACTGATTTGAGATCGAGCAGGAAGGCATAATTACAACAATCAAGGGTCTTACCACTGGAAAACACACTGCAGGGGCACCTAGATACACATCTCATTTAATGTAATCATTCCTTGTAAAGTCTCAGACCCAACAGAGACCTATTTGATCAATGATTTTATGTATAAAATCTTGTAAGGTCCTATTTGTGGACACCTCTAGAAGTTAGGAAAGTCTTTCTTTTGATTGATTTTCATCCCTATAACCTTTACCCATTAACTCCTTTTGGTCTTTAAGAATGATTTTAATTATATCTACATGTGGTTCCTTAAGACATTTCTTTAAATATTTGCAGACCAAATTATATTGTCTTGATTCTTCTTTTCCCAAGTTAAGAACTGTGGCCTCTCTCCATCTCTTCCTTCGAACTGATTTCTAGATCTCTCACCATCTTGGTTGCCTTTGTTGTTGTTTTAATAGGAACTCTGGTTTATCAATTTCCTTCTTGAAATGGGAGTATCTAGAACTGAATCCATTAAGATGTAGTCAGAGTGGGGCCTAGCGAATCATGTTCTTTGAAAAGGACATTTTCTGTCAGGTGCCCCAGTACTTTGGGAGACTGAGACAGGAGGGTTGCAGGTTTGAGGACAGCCTCAAAATGGAAAGGCCAGTGTCCTTTTATTGAATATCCTGTCTTCGCTCTTAGCTCACCCTTAACTCATACTGAGCTTACTGTCAACTACTCTTCCAAGTTTTTTTTATCCTAATTGCTTTTAAGTTTCCCAATTTAATAAACTGACATTTAAAGCCAAAGTGACATTTATTCCTATTAAATCTTATCACTGTTCCAGGATATTAAGAGATGACAGACTATTCTGACTTTGACAAAATCCCAGTAATTCTCCCTTCCCAGCCAGAATTATCTATGTGTTAAAAGCTTGACTTCTTAGCCTGGCATAGTGGTGCAGGCCTATAATCCCAGTACTTGGAAGGCTGAGACAGGAGGATTACAGGTTTGAGACCAGCCTCGGCAACTTAGCAAGACTCTCAGCAACCTAGAGAGACCCTGTCTCAAAACAAAAATATTAAAAATAAAGGGCTGGGGGTGTAGCTTGGAGGTAGAACACCTCTGGGTTCAATCCCCAGTACCATATATATACCTTGACTTCTTATTTTCATGTAACTGTTAAAATAGGGTGAGTTGGAAAAGACCGAGCCATGTGGCATCATTCTGGAAAGTTCTCTCAAGTTAGTCTTTATTGGGGCATATCTGTGTGCAGTGGGGCAGCTGATCATGAATCTACCAACTGAAAGATGAACCAACACATGTTTCTTCATCCTCTGAAAAGTATCACAAATCGGGTAATCAGATAAAAAGTTTTGTTGAACTTCTGATGTGACTGAGTTAAGGCAATTTCATGACAATAGTTTTTTCTTTAAATCTACTAAAAATAAGATATCTATTTTTAAGTGAATCCATGCTATATCTTACTGATCATGCCTTTCTTTTTCATTTTCTTATTTCTAGAAATTTCCCAGGCAGCAACATTAAGCTTACTGTACTATGATTCTCAGCACTTTTTTCCATTATCAGAAAAAGTACTATATTTTCCATTTCTTTTCTTTTAGCTTATCTCCTATATTCCATTTCTTCAGAGATTATCAACAACTGTTTTGGAATAAATCCAGTACATGGGATCTAAGGTACCTGGACTGGGGGGCCTGGAGCCACTACCTTCTTCTATTCTATCTCCTTGCTTGTCTGGGGGCATTGATCCATCCTTTGGGATAATTATCCCTTCCTTCCCAGTGTGAGGAGCACTTTATAGGAACTCCAGACAGAAAACAGGAGGCGATGAACTTGGCCACCTACTGTTTCTTCTGTTGCCAAAGCGGTCACACCACTTTCATTATGTTACAGAAATTTTTATGTGTTTGAGAAATCATACACAATTTTTTTTCTTCGAAGAATAATAGCAGCAAAGTTTTTTTTTTGTGTGTGTTTGTGTGTGTGGCATTGAACCCAGAGGCATTCTGCCTCTGAGTTACACCTCCAGTCTTATTTTATTTATTTTGAAACAGAATCTCACTAAGTTGTGGAGGTCCTCACTAAATTGCTGAGGCTAGCCACAAATCTGTGATCCTCCTGTCTCAGCCTCCCAAGCACTGGGGTTACAGGCATGGGCTACCACATTCGGCTAGTACCAACCTTTTTAAAAGCACTTCCTCTGTGTGTTAGGTCTTGTTACACACTTCATATAGAACATCTCAGTCAATATTCACAATGAACCTATAATGGAAATACCACCTTTATTCCCATTTTATAGATGAGAATATTCACAGAGCCATTAAGGAACTTACCTGAAGGCATAGCTAGTGAGCTGTGTGGGGGGGTCAGTATTCACACTCAGGTGCTTGTGATACTAGTAACCATAGTATTAACCATGATGCTACATTGCAATTCTTTTTTTTGTGTGTGTGGTACTGGGGATCGAACCCAGGGGTATTCTACCTCCAAGCTATACCCCCAGCCCTATTTTTTATTCTTTATTTTGAAACAGGGTCTCACTAAGTTGCGGAGGGCCTTACTAAGAAGCTGAGGCTGGTCACAAACCCGGATCCTCCTGTCTCAGCCTCCCAAGCACTGGGATTACAAACGTACACCACCATGCCTGGCTCTGCAATTCATTTTAAAAACATAAGTTTGGTTTGCCATGCTAGCCTTTTGATAAATTCTGGTTAGTGTTTGAGTTTTATATTTTCTGATGCTAATCTTTTAAATTTCTGCCTCTCCTGGATTAGTTAACAGTCCTTTCTTCTAGTCAAATCCCATGTATTTTAAAAATTGGATTTTAGCTGGGCGTGGTGGTACACGCCCGTAATCCCAGTACTTGGAGGATAGAGACAGGAGGATGGCCCGGATTCAATCTCCAGTACCATAAACAAACATCAGATTTTGTTGGCGAACTCCTTGGGTGATATTTTACTTAAGTATCTCATTATGACCTTCCCTTTTTCCTACTGTGTTTAAAAAGGCTTGTTTTTGCATGTGTGCACACAAGTGTGAATGCTGACCCTACCAAGCAGCTCCCGCACACATGGACATATTGTGCTTTTCCCTGCTAAGTGGACTCAATAAGCAGAGAAAGGGTCCCTGTTTCCATCCTAAGGAGTTAACGGTTCCATTCCTAGTCTTTTGAGGAGCCTCCATACTGATCTCCATAGTGTTTATGCTGATTTGTAGTCTCATCAACAGTGCATAAGAGTTCCTATTTCCCCTCATCCTCTCTGGCATTTATTATTGTTTGTATTCTTGATGATTGCCATTCTAACTGGAGTTAGATGAAATCTCAGTATAGTTTTGATTTGCATCTCCCTGATTGCTAATGATGTTGAACATTTATTTCATATATTTTTGGCCACTTGTATTTCTTCTGAGAAGTGTCTATTCAGTTCAATTGCCCATTTTTTATCAGATTATTTGTTTTTTTGGTGTTAAGCTTTTAAAATGCTTTATATATTTTAGATATTAGTCCTCTATCAGAGGAGCAGCTGGCAAAGATTTTCTCCCATTCTGGAGTCTCACTCTTTAGACTCTTATTTCTTTTGCTGTACAGAAACTTTTCAACTTGTTCCTCAAAAGACTAGGAATGGAAGCACCATAAAACCCAGTTATATTATTCCTCTATATCTTTCCAAAAGAATTAATGTCAGAATACTATAGTGATATTTGGATATCCATATTTATAGAAGCACAATTCACAATAGCCAAATTATGGAATCAACTAGGTGTCTATCAACACAGATGAATGTATAACAAAAATGTGGCATATACACGCAATGGAATTTTTTAAAAAATTATTGATGCATTGTAATCATGCATCTTGATGGGGTACAGGGTGCAGAGGCATACATGCACACATCATTTAGCCCTCCCCCAATTCCCACCCCATTCCCTCCCTTTTCCCTCCTTCTGGTGTTCAGCACAGTGATTGACTTTGATAAGTTTGTGAATGTACATACGCTAAGCGAGATGAGTCAGTCACAAAAAGTGAAAAGTCAGATGTTCTCCCTAATATGCAGAAGCTAGGGAGAAAATGGGACATAGGAGGGACTCCAGACAAAGATGGAGAAAACCTTAGATGAGTAAAGAAGGTGACCTAACTGAGGGAGATGGGAGGGGGGAAGAGGGAAACACACAATGGAATTTTACTCAGCCATACAGGAGAACAAAATTATGTCATTTTCAGGAAAATGGACAAAACTAGAGAATATTATACTAAGTAAGATTAGTCAGTCTCAGAAAGTCAACGGTTGATTGTTTTCTCTCATATGTGGAAGCTAGAGAGAAAATAAGAAACAAAAGGGACGTTAGATAACTGATGAAAGAGACCAGTAGAACAGTGGAAGGGGTTAAGAGGATGGAGGTAGGAAGGGAAAAAAGAACTAAAAAAGGAAACAATACGAATAGTGCTATGTTCACATATGAAGGTATCACTACCAATCTCATTAATACATATCAGAAGAAGTGGGTAAGGGGGTGGGATCTGTAGGGAAACATACCAAGACTTGTGTGCATGTATTTTTGTATCACTTTGAACTCACTACACTATATAATTGTAATGTACTTTTTAAAAACTACTTTTTTTTTTGCGGTACTGGGGATTGAACGCAGGGGAGTTCTACCTCCGCGCTACGCCCCCGGCCCTATTTTTTATACTTTATTTTGAAACCGGGTCTCACGAAGTTGCGGAGGGCCTCACTAAGAGGAGAGAGAGAGAGAGAGAAAGAGAGAGAGAGAGAGAGAGAGACAGCGAGAGAGCTGAGGCTGGCCGCGAACCCGGATCCTCCGGTCTCTGCCTCCCAAAGTACTGGGATTACAAGCGTGCGCCACCATGCCCGGCTAAAAACTACTTTTAAAAAATAAAAGTAGCTGGGCATGGTGGCGAATAAGTAGCCGGGTGTGGTGGCGCACGCTTGTGATCCCAGTACTTGGGAGGCGGAGACCGGAGGATCCGGGCTCACAGCCAGCCTCAGCTACGTAGTGGGGCCCTCCGCAACTTCATGAGACCCGGTTTCAAAATAAAGGATAAAAAATAGGGCCGGGGGCGTAGCTCAGATGTAGAACCCCCCTAGGTTCAATCCCTGGTACTGAAAAAAAAAGGTATTTTTTTAAAAGTGTCAACAGAGAGCCAGGTGTGGTGGCACACGCTTGTAATCCCAGTACTTTGGGAGGTGGAGACCAGAGGATCCGGGTTCGCGGCCAGCCTCATCTCAAGCACGCACGTGCGTGTGTACGCTTTCTCCCTCTCTACTTAGTGAGGCCCTCCGCAACTTTGTGAGACCCAGTCTCAAAATAAAGTATAAAAAATAGGGCCGGGGGTGTAGCGCGGAGGTAGAACGCCCCTGCGTTCAATCCCCGGTACCGCAAAAAAAAAAAAAAAAAAAGTGTCAACAGATAACTTCTCTGCAGCAGTTAATGGAGAGCTATAGCTGGAATTGTATGCTATGTATCTGCCCCATGCCTCCAGCCCCCAGCTCTTGTATACTTGGGACTGCTAATTAGTGGACCCTCGCATGTTTCCCAGCTACCTGAGAGCAGCCAGTCGTGGCTCTTTGCTAGAGGTACAGGTATGGCCATAGTATTTGCTGGATGAGCTGGTAAGCTGGGGGATGTTTGCAGAAACTTTCATACAGAGCCATTGGAGGTACCTGGTAAAACAGGCAGGTTAGGAAAGAGTCCATGTGTGGTGTTACCTACTCAGCAGAGGCCTAGCGCTCAAACCCTTTTGTCCAAAGCCCAGTGGTGCTGGCCTGAGGTAACTGTGTGGCAGCGACAGAAAAAGGTAGGCCTGTGGCCATTCAACAGGGACTGTTCTGCCTGTAGCCAGCCAAGCTCTTCCTCTGTGGCACAACAGCCTTTAGGAAAGGCCACCAAATGATCCAGAAGAAAGAAACGCAGCACATCCCAGACCCAGTCCATAATCTTATTTCTCTCAAGTATGCAGGCAGGAAAGCACCATACTTTGAATGGGGAATGTTCACCTGTCACAGCCTGGCCCCCAGGGTGCTGTGGACCCTTTAAGAGGAGGGGCCTTGTGGAAGGTTCTAAGGTCCCTGAAACATGCCATAAAAGGGAACTGTGGGACCTCTGCCCCTTCCTCTCTCTTTCTTGCTTCCTGGCCACAATATGGGCAGCTTTGCTCCACCACACGCCCCTGACATTTCCATGTGGCCAACAGAGGCCTAACAGTAATGGATGTGCCTCATCATGGACAGGAACCTCTAAAACCATAAGCCAAAATTAAATTTTCTCTTTGTAAGTTAATTATCTCAGGTACTTTGTTATAGTGACAGCAAAATGACTAACACAGAGAGTAAGACAATGGATTCAAATAAAGAACCCATTATAAAGCTTTTGACCAGACTATCAAGGTTCTTCATAATATATGGACAGATTTCATTTTTAGAGTGGTTGATCCTTTGTGGACTGTCATCTTTCAGGGCATCTGTCTAGGACTTCAGAACCTTGGAGCTTTTTCCTCAGTGAATATTTTGGTAGCTTATCTCTTAAGGCTATTGTATATATCTAGTGTACTTATCTAATGACTGCTCTCCTTCCTAGTGTTCCTTTGATGCTCATTGGCCTCCTAAGTTCTCCCTTCCTTTTGGAACCAAGAATCAGGTCCCTCCAGATACTCAGAATTAAGTGCACAGCTGATGCCCTCTCTGTTCCCTCTGCTCTTGGAGATGGGAAAAATACTTCCAGGACAAGTCAAGAATTTATCAGAGTAGTGGGGAAACACAAGGGACTCCGGTTGATAATGGAGAACCCTCAGTGCGGCAAGGGAAGTGGTACAAGGGAAGGGGAAGGGCAAGAAAGAAGTGAATCAGTGGAATTACTATCATAAGCAATGTGTACATGTGAGAATATGAGAATATACCAACATCATTCTCGGTACTTCATATGGGTGGGGGGAGGCAGGGGGAACATTAAGAGCTGTGTGCGTGTATATTAACATCAAATAGATATTCATTGTGATGTAAGACTCCAATGCACCAATAAAAGCACGTTAAAAAAAAGAATTTATCAGAAGCTCTGCTTTCAGCAGCCTGAAACTTTCATCAGGCACTTTGATAGCTGAAAGGCCACCTCATTGCCTCTATTGATGGTTCCTTTCAAACCAGATGAGATTACTCACACTCCACCTGCGTACTGTACCACCAGCTCTGGTGTTACCACTCCTCTTACTGCACTCGGCAACTGCATGCAATGATTTTTCAATGATACTTCACAAATTTTTAGTTTACTTTCCTACTTGACTTGTGTCCCTAGAGAACATTAGAAAAATACTCAGCTTTTAATAATCTAATAATTTAATACGCTACCCTTGAGTGGATGACTGTTATTTCTTCCCTAGATGTAAGACTTGAAGCCGGGCTACGCCCTGTCGATGGTAGCTGAATCATTAATGGAGGTGGCACCCATCCACTGATCACGAACTGCCAGGCGCCCACATAACATGGTTCACAATGAACTGTCATAGGGGAGCATGCAAACTTAGCTTGCAAATAGGATACAGAAATGTTAGTAAATTTAATCATAGAAACACAGATCTAACTATATCTGGCCACATAGTGGGCAGATTCTAGAGCCAGGCAGAATTTGAGTCAGTATATCATTTATTGACTATGTGATTTTGGGTAAGATATTTAACCTCTCTGTATCTTGGGTCCTCATGTGTCAACTGGAAATATGACAAACAACTACTCATAGGTTTTACGAAGATTGAGTAAGATGTGAAAGGGGCTTAGTGTATGCCTGCTACAACGTTAACTCTTTTTTTTTTTTTTTGCAGTACCGGGGATTGAACCCAGGGGCATTCTACCTCCGCGCTACACCCCCGGCCCTATTTTTTATACTTTATTTT
>PVJS01037412.1:0-19927 GCA_004027185.1 Glis glis
AAAAAAAAAAAAAGAGGTAAGTATGGAAAGTAACTTCATTCAACATTGCCTAACATACAGCATGAACTAAAATGTTGGCTGGTATTATTTCCAATATATAAAAATTTCTAGGCAAGTTGTGATGTTCTGTATAAAAAAGAAAGAAAAAGAATTCTCTGAATTGGCATCCTACATGTTAGGAATTCAAAGACACAAGCACAGTCCCCAAGCCACACCCCCCCAGGGATCCACCTCCTCCAGCCACACCCTATCTGCCTAGGTCACCGCTCAATAAGTCCATTACAATGGATTTATCCACTAATGAGATTACGACCCTCATTACATCAACTCTGAACATCAATACATGACCTCTTTTAGGGGACTATATCTAACCATAACAAAGGGAAACAGAAAATGACAGTAAAAACTTAAGCTTCAGTAAAAATGTCTACCCCATAGCAGCGGGTAGTTTAATGGAATAGGAGCAGAAGAGAGTGTCTAACTTCACCTAGAGCTATGTGAGGCTTCCCATCATTTTACTGGAGCTTTGCCTATGTAAAGATGAGCACATTTGGTTCATGCTTTAGGGTCTGTAAATAACATAGTGAAAATAAGCAGCCTGGTATCCGTGACTTAAAAATAAACAAGGAGTTAGTGAATATGGATCACCTTTATCAAAGAGAATTAGATTGGTCTTAATAAAAATGTAGATGACACTTATTCTACATAAAATAGATGAGATTTTTTTAAGGAAAATTGAAAAGCAACCTAGAAGAGTGCCATCAAAATGAGGTACAGTGCAAACGTCACTGAGAGCCCAAGCTGAAAAGTACTCAACTGAGCCTTGAGAGAATCAGTTTACAGGGAGCAAATATATTCCCTTTTCAAAAGATAGATGCATCGTGTAAACAATAATATACTATTCTGTTCCTATGACATTAAAAAACTTAAGTTTCTTGCTCTGAAAGTCAAAAATATTGTGAATAATTTTAGTGCAGCCTTTATCTAGAAGCCATCCACACCTATAATAAACAGCACACCTGCCTGGTCTTTCACTATATCCTTCACTTCAAAGTCCTGTAAGATCTGGCAGGTCATGGAAACCTCTCCTGGGTCCTGTACTAACTAGAAACTTCAACCTGACAATCACACACCTGGATGAGTGAGCCATGGTGGACTTTCCCAGATCCTGCAGCTGCAGCTGTTTCCTGCACCTGCCTGGGATCCTCCTCTGCTTTATTATAATCATCTGCTTTCAATGCTGATGCATCGTCCTAGGTCTTTTCTCTTTCTAACTGATTGCTTCTTTCGTCGGTGCTAATTAATGATGCATGATGGCATTTAAAACTGTTTCCATAAAGCTTTCCCGTCTTTCTCACCCAGCGAGTATAATGCAGCCACTTTATGAAATATGATCTCAATTAACTAAAGTGATCTCAGATCAGTAGGCCTGAATTTTTTCAGTAGGTTCCAAAGGTCCTGCTGAGTACTTTACTGAGAACTTTACTGCCTTTAGAAATCTACCCACATTCTCCTAGATATGTTTCCAATCATTGTTTGTAAAACTCCCTGGACTTGTGTTTCTGAAATAGAAGATAGCTCTGGGCGCAGGAGCTTTGAAAACAATCAACAGTGTGAGACACAAGCCTGAGAAAACTGGAACCAACAGCTCAGAGGACCAGATGGCAGACTAGTTTTATCACCCTTGCCCTCTGACATTGGAATCTAAAGATAAAACTAGCACAGAACACACCATCAATTCCCTAGGCACATCCACGGTGAAATTCCCTGCTCCTGAGCTTAGTTGTGCACGTCTGCTGCAACAACTATGATTTATCTAAAAAGAAGCTTAAGAGCAGAAACACCTAAGCTGCTAATATGTCTGTAATCAGCAGTAGTCAGGAGCAAACCCTTTGGGAAATAACTACATGTCTCCCAGAGGTATAAGCAATGATTCAGCAAGCTAAAGACGCCAGAAAGGCAATATTTAAGAAAGCAAAAATCATTAGAAGCTCAGGAAGAAAATAAAAGTTTGCATGGTACTTACCTAAGCAATTTAAGGCACAAAAGGATAATTGCCAGCAAGTACTCTGGTAGAACAAAGAAACAAACACATCCAATCTAGAAAAGGTATTGTGTCAAGAATCACTTTAGATCAACAATAATGACCACCACCAAACCACAGTTTATTGTTGCCAGTTGTCCTACTTGGATATGACCAAGGTAAACTCTTAGTTAACTTTCATAGAATTAAAAATGGTATCCACAAGGAGCATGGGCCTATTGTTTAAAGCACAGTAGAAATTATGCATTTTTGACAGATACATCATTTCATTTTCCCTATGTCTCTTGAATATTTCTCAGAGAACTGACATGTTGTCTCTCTGGCATTTTAATTAGGTTGACTGATGTTCCCAGGGCTTTATGAAAGTGCTATTTAAGATTCATCTCATTGTTATCTATTTTGTGTCATGATATACTTGAATTCATGTTGAATTTATATTTTAATATTTTGAAATGGCAAAGAATTTGAGGGGAAAATATTAATTCTCCTGATTTTGAAAGTAATATGCCCAAAAGATGTACCTGGGGGTCCTTATTGTCCATAATCCTAATAATTCATTTTATTTTTATATTCTCATTATAAAGACACCAACAGAATGTAGGCAGAAATTCAAGTATAGATAGACATCAAAATTATTCCTAAATTTTTTAAAATATAAATTTATGGCATAATACTATATAAAGTGAGATATGACTTTTATAATCCACACCACCATAGAAGATTTTAAGAAGAGATTTTATACTTATTCCAGTCAAATACTTTCACACTTTACAGAGAAAGACACTGAAGCCCAGAAAAGTTGTAACTTCTGCCAGTTGAGAAAAGGGTCAAGAGCAGGGATGTGATGATTTAAGCGCAGGTCACAGAACTCACGATGCCTGTCCATTTCAGCTGTGCATGAATCTACCCTGAATGGTCCCTAGAGTCACAGGCTCTCATAAGCTGCTAACATTTCATTAAAATGAAGGTCCTGGTTTCTGACCCTTTCTCTAGTCGGGAGAATACCGTTCCCTGACATTAGGTCTGAAGGGAGAAACCCTTTCACCAAGCCTAAACAACAGACAACCAGTGCTACCCTTCCCGTGCTACTTCAATACAGTGCCAAATATTAACTGAAATTAACATATTTTGATAATGCTTTATGCTTATTAAAGCAGAGGCACTATAAAGATAACTGGATCAGAATGATATTTTCAGTGCATAGGTTGATTGCTAATGGATAGACACCTCTAAACAGCTGCCACGGAACATTCTGTATGGTTCCAACTTTACAACATTGTGGAAAAGTGAGAACCATGGAGGCAGCAAAAAGATCAGAGGTTGCCAGGGAATGTGGGTAGGAAGTGAATAAATGGAGACAAAGGGTTTGGGGACAGTTAAACATTCATTAGGATACCATAATGGTGGATACATGTCATTAGACATTGTTAAACCAGTAGAATGTACAACACCAAGAGTCAACCCTAATGTAAGCTATGAAGCTGGGTGATAAGGATTTGTCAAAAGTAGATGTATTGACAAAGCAGGGTGAATAAAGATCATCAGCCAGGATGGGCTGAGTAATACATTTGTTTAAATGGACTTCTGTGTACCTAAGACATACTCTGTCTGACTTCCAGTCTAGGTGCATGCCCTGCCTTCAACATCACATCAAAAATCACAGCAAAACTGTCCTCAGGAAAAGGCCACCAGCGACTCGAGGCCAAGTGGATAAAGGCAAGCATCACAATTACTCGAATGGCTCACCACCAGTGTGTGAAATGACTTACTGCGCAGACTCAGATGGGCAAGGTCGAGAATCCCACAAAGAAAAATAAACTCACACATTTCACTCCTGACAGAGTAAAGAAGCAGATAAGAATACTCTTCTCACAACACCCCTCTTCTGTGATCGCCAAGCCAGTCAGGGCTACCTCCTTAAAAGAAATGTGCATGTTGTTGTTGTTGGTGGTGGTGGTGGTGGAACAGTCTGCAGCATGCTGCTCAGATGGTAGAAGCAGCAGCCAGGGGTTGGGGAGCCCAAGGAACCAGGACAGAACTGTGGATGCACAGCTATAGTGATGTGCAATTTGTGTGCTAAGACATGAACTAGAAGAAAGATTTACTACACTATTTAACAAGAAGGGGGGAAATGGGAAGATTTGGCCAGGGGCTGGCAGAAACGAGTGTTTTTCCATGATTGGAAGGCCAGGGTCCTCTTTTCTGAACTACTCTGTTGACAAAAAAAGGTACAGACCCCAAAATGTCAACGAGGGAAGGATCATTTTAAGGGAAAGCCTCTGTAATATTTTTATTCTCTGGAGACAATCTAGTCTAATATATGGAAGCAACCACAGATGAGTTTTCTTTGATAACCCTGAATATAAGTGCATGCATGCTGCGATCTGTTCCCTGAAAATGTTTACTGCCATGTATGTGTTTGTGAGAATCTAAATATTTACAATTTCTCAGACTTCTCAGAAGGGACCTGGTATCATTTTATCATTTTAATCTTGCTATTCCTGTATATGCTTCCCTTTTTCCATTTGATACTCTAAACGTGATCTGATCCATTAAGAAAAATTTAGCTTTTCTTTTTTGGGGGGGCAGGTGGGGATGGGGGTGGTGCTAGGCATTGATCCAAGGTCCTCATGCATACTAGGCAAACGCTCTACCACTAAGCTACACCTTCAGCTCATGTCCTACTGCTGGTTCCTTACTGGGTTTAAAATTGATCTACGAAACAAACAGAATCAGTGGCTTTCTACCTTAGATACAGAAAATCACCTGGGGAGATATTTAAACATACCAGTACCTGGCCCTCACCCCCAGAGATTCTGACTTAATTGGCTGGAGCATTGCCCAGGTATTGACATTTTTTAAAAGCTCCCAAGGTATCCACCAGGTGACTACAATGTAGAACCCAAGCAGAGAATTTCTGCCCTCTATCCATTCCCTAGGTTCTACTGCTAAGAATTTTCTCTATTCTTCTGGACTTGTTCTACAAGTTTTCCTAAACCATACATTTATCTCTATTAAGATTCATCTCTTTGACCCACTTTTCCAAATCTTAAGGTATTTGTCAGTGTGTTTTTTGTTCACTCAGATTTGAGAGAATGAGAGTTTAAGCATTTTTGTCTATGTTTTATCTTGACCACTGACAAAAATGGTGGCTAAGTCAAGGCCCAGGACAGAATCCTTTATGTTTTTATAAAGCTCCCTGTAATTTTTAGGTAGAACATTCAACTCTTCATTTCTCTTCCTAACATTTCCCCATCTTTTCCATAAGAATATCAAGAATGATCTTACCGATTATACACCGAAATTCCCTCATCCCCCAGGCTAGCCACCCTGTCAGAGCTGAGGCTAAAGATAGTCCAACATGGCTGCTCCATTTCATTGTAGCTATAACAGTGTTATAATCTTGGTTTTTTTATTTGTACATATTAACTATACAGAAGAATATTCACACATGGATATAACTTAATTTTATCAACTTTACTCTCCAATCCCTCCCCTCCCCCAGTCCTCTTCCTCTATACTAATGGTCTCCTTAATCTTGCTTTTAAAAACCCCAAATACCTAAGCATTTTCCAGGAGATTTCTTTGAGAAAGATAATAGATTTTCTTACACTTTCTGTTTCCATTTTTTCTGGGGAGACTAAATTTAGTGAACAAACGACAACAACAACAAAAAGATAGGCTCAACATTTCCTTCTCTAGAAAGATCTTACATTTGCTTGGAGGAAAGGAGCCCTGTGTGTATAGGGTGCACCATGGGGAACAGAATGACAGCTTCATTCCATCAAGAAGACATTTTAATGTTCTGCTGAGAGCTAAGCTGGTTCCTCCTATGCCAAGAAATACACTGCCGAAACTTTGAAATGGCCCAGAAACACAGATTAGCATTAAGATGCAGAATTCATCTCCATGCTATTTTAAACTTTGTCCCCCTTGTGTGGGGACAAAAGACACAGCCATCTAGGAAGAAACAGCTCAGAGTCTCCAGGGAGATGAAAAAGCTCAAGGCTGAGTGTGCTAATTGGCTCTTTTGTCACCATTCATTAAGACAACTACAACAGGAGCTAATCAAGAGGTGAGCAAGATGTCAATTACATATTCAAGAAAGAAAAATTCTACATGTAAAAATTGCTTTTTCATTTTTACATTTTAAACTATAAACATTTGTGTTCAGATCCTACTTTAAACTTATACTTGTCTTTTTAAGTAATTATTCAGATAACTGGTTAAAACAAATCCTAAAATTTCTTAAGCAGGAAGAAATGCAGTCCTTACAAGAGCATTCTCTGACTGAAGTCTTTTCAACATTAACTAAAAGTGATCTACAAGCATTGAACACCCTGATATTATGTACTGATGGTTCTTTTCTTTAGCATATGAAGATGGACTATTTTTGTGCTCTATTTCTTGTCTTCAAAAACATTGTTTAGCTCTACCTGGTATTTCCCAATATCATATTATTAAATTACCTCATGTAAATACTCAACATTACAATACAAATGTCACTTTTAGTTTGGTTACAATGTGTAGAACTAATTTTGTACCCAGATTAAAAAATGCAAAGTGGCCAGGAGTGGAGGCACAAGCCTGTAATTCCAGGAGGACTGTGGGTTCAAGATCAGCCTCAGCAACCTAGTGAGACCCTGTTTCAAAACATAAACAAACAAACAAACAAATAGGGCTGGGTGTGTAGCTCAGAGGCAGAATGCCCCTGAATTCAATCCCTAGTACCTGCCCCCCAAATGTCCAAATGTCCACCCTAAACAAATGTCCAAATGTCCACCCTAAACAGTTTACAGCAATGCTTGTAAAAAATATTTCCTTTGTCTTTGCTACTCATTCTCTATCTAGAAATCAATAAGCCACACCTCACATCTGTTCTGCCTTCCAAAGCAAATGTGCCAGCACTCTTCTATTTTCTTACCATGTTTCTATGGTAAACTAATTCTCAAGAGAAGTTCTTCAGTGACTACTGAGACCTGTGTGGGAGTTTTACTGGTGAGTTATAAAATTCCAGGAAGCATTTGAAGGAATATCACCCTTGGGTTTATCAGGGAAGAAATTCAGAATTTATGAGCCCTATGTAGACTAAGAAACTCTACAAAAAATTACAGAGCAATATGTATGGAACATATAAATCTATATCTACCCATTCACTGACCAGCAAATATGATTATATTCCTGATCAGTCAACATTTACTGTGTGCATAGTGTAGGAATTACTGTTGAATTCACAAGAAAAGAAAGATATGCCCCCTGAAGGGTTTTGGGGGTAATTAAACTAAACTTACTCATTAGAGTACAGAAGTATGATCAGAGGGAGAGAGGGAGGCCAGGGCACTCCTGTCACCTGGGCCAAACATTCCTGGATGCTTTATTTAGAAGAATCTCTTCTCAAGTGATTCCTGGAATTCAATAGTAAAAGTTGGGTGTGGTGGCCCACACCTAATCCCAGTACTTGGAAGGCTGAGACAGGAGGATACAGGTTCAAGGCCAACCTCGGAAATTAGTGAGACCCTGTATCAAAATTAAAAATAAAATAGGGCTGGGGTGTAGTTCGGAGGTAGAATGGCTCTGGGTTCAATCGCTAGTAGCCCCCCCCCAAATAAGTAAAACTTGACAAAATGCTCTACAGTAATGTAAGAGCTCCTAATGAAAGGTCAAAACTCTGAAAAGCAAGACCCCCAGACCTGAATAAAAACTATTCTATTCTACTAAAAGGGCTAAAACCCGCTGCCCCACCCCTGACCTTTGTCCAAAAAAAAAAAAAAAAACACAGACTGTACCAGGAACTTACCAAATACCAGCAGATGTGAGATAAAATCTTAACAAACTACATTGTTTCAGGAACTGGTTAAATCTATGGCATACTGGTCAGTTATCTATTGCAACTGATGTTCAACTGAGTAAGGGAAAAACAAGGTTGTAAAAATTCCTCCACGGATGCTCTCTAACCCCACTTTGTCCTACCTCCCCCTTTTTCTTTAAATACCCTCGTCTCCCCTTGCTGAGGGTCGAGCTCCTCTACTCCTGCGTGAGATACGAGCTCGGCCCCAGTGCACTGGTTTCTTCAATAAACCTCGTGCATTTGCAGCAAGTTGGTCTCCTGAGAGTTCCTGGGTCGGTGCTGAGTCCCGTGGGTGGAGCGAGGGGTCCTTTCTAAACCGGGGAGCCCTTACACTAATTGGGTCACAGCTTTCCATTTTTTAAAAAAGGAGGGCATAGAATAAAGGGTTAGGGTATTTCACTGGGAAGAGTCCAAATATTTTTGAAGTTAAGTTATCTTGCTGGCTACATTAGAATCCAAATATTAGGTAGAACTGGAGCTACCCTGGAGATCATCTCATCTGAGTATTTATTTTATAGAAGCATTCAATAACAATTCAAGGATTCATAGTTAATGGGAGAGATTAGAATGCATTCCAGTCAAAAGCTCTTCTCCATCACACTATGGGCCACATCATTCACTCTTTGGTTCTCTTGCAAACTTCTATAATTAAATAAGAAATAATATGTGGGTCTGTTTAAGCTATAATGTAAAACTAAGTAGGCCAAGATTGAATTAGAGTACGGTCTTTGCTAGAGAGGGCATCATGACTGTCTTAGCATCTGAAGGGCTAGCTTTGTCAAAGGCAGTAGATTCGTTTTGAGTATCTTTAGTTGGATTCCCATGGCTCAAGATTTTGGCTCCAAAGAGGTTTTTCTCGTGATGACAAAGTAAAGAAGGAAACATTTATTGATCCCTGCCTATGCCGATACCACTTTAATTATTTTATGTATGTTGCTTGTTTGATTTTCATGACAATAGTGAAGTCTTATTATTTCTATTTAAAGATGTGAAAATTCATGAAAATTGAAGGGAGACCAGTAGCATAGAGGAAGGGGGCCACAGGGAGGGAGGAAGGGAGGGAAAGGAGAGATATTGTTAGGTATAATTATAATACATGCAATAAAAATAAAATTTTTAAATCCAGAAAAAGAAAATGAAGATGTGAGAATCTTTGCACACTATTAGGGGGAATGTAAAAATGGTGTAGCTGCTTTGGAAGATAGCCTGATAGTCCCTCAAAAGGTAAAATACCACACTATCATATGACCTGGCCATTCCACTCCTAGCTACAGACCCAAAAGAACCTAAAACATAAATCGACATTAAACTCGTGTATGAAAGTTTATAGCAGTATTATCCACCACAGCCAAAAAATGGAAACAACCCAAACATCTATCAACTGATTAATAGATAAACAAAATGTAGTATATCCCTGAGATAGAATATTATTAAGCCATTAAAAGAACCAAGTATTGATACATGTTACAAAATGGATGAATCTTGAAAACATGATGCAAAATGAAATAAGCCAGTCACAAAAGACTATAGAATGTATAATTCCACTCATGCAAAAGGTCCAGAATAAGCAAATCTATAGTCAAAAAGTAGACCAGTAGTCACCTAGGGCTGGGGGGTAGGGGGAGGCTGGGTTTGGAGGGTAAGGCGAAATACTTGCTAATAGGAATAGCTTTCTTTTGAGGGTGATAAAAAAAAGCCCTGGAATTAAATAGTGGTGATGTTTACCCGACTCCAAGGACATATTAAAAATCACTCAGTTGAACACTTTAAATGAATGAAATGTATGGTATGAAAATCAAAACTATTAAAAGCAAAAGAGATGTGGAGACTGAAGCTCAGGAAATGTATGCAATTTATCCAAGACCAAAAATTTATTGACTGACTCTAAACACAATAACTTGGCAATTTGATACATGATCAGCTTACTCATCTTACTAAACATGAAATAAATTTTCATAAGAATAAGAACAAACACAAGCCAGGCATGGTGGCGTGCGCTTGTAATCCCAGTACTTGGGTGACTGAGACAGGAGGATCACAGGTTCGAGGACAGCCTCAGCAAGTAGTGAGACTTTCATCAATCTAGTGAGACCCTATTTCAAAATAAAAATAAAATAGGGCTGGCGATGTAGCTCAGAAATAGAATGCTCCTGGTTTCAACTCCCAGGGCCACAAACACACATGTAAATACACACACACACACACACACACAAAACATCACTACACCATTGCTTATGCTTCAACTCTGCAATTCACTAATGTGTCTTAGCTCTGTCTCTCCCTATTTTGTACTGTAGAAATTTCCCTTTCTTTTAATAAAGTAATTCCATGAACACCTCTCATCCTGGTCCTGAATGCAACTTTGGCAGGATGTGGGAAGCAACACTTGATCTGCTGACAAGTAAGGTTCCATTCTTTATAGATTTCAAAAACAAGTGCCAGAGCTGGGTGTGGTAGCACACGCTTGTAATCCCAGTATTTGTGAGGCTGAGACAGGAGAATCACAGGTTCGAGAACAGCCTCAACAAGTAGTGAGACTCTCATCAACCTAACAAGACCCTGTTTCAAAATAAAAATAAAATAGGGCTAGGGGTGTAGCTCGGAGGGAGAATGCCCCCGGGTTCAATCCCCATTGCCACACACATTAAAAAAAAGTGCCAGATGAGTTTGTGTTTATGACATTTACATATTAAATTATTAATGAATATATATTTAGTCACAGAGTGGCATTATTAATCTTTCATAGGAACATTTTTCACCTAAATATTTACAAAAAACATTTAAAGTACACCTCTCATATTCAATTTTTCATCATTTAAGACTAGATTTGGTTCAATTATTTTACATTACTCTAAGTCAAAAATATATTCCATTAAATAAGGCAAAATATTCATATTGTTTCCTCAGGGAAGAGAATAATAATTAATTAAAGGGAAAAAAAGAAAACTAGTTTTTTTTTTTTTTTTTTTTTTGCGGTACCGGGGATTGAACGCAGGGGCGTTCTACCTCCGCGCTATGCCCCCGGCCCTATTTTTTATACTTTATTTTGAGACCGGGTCTCACGAAGTTGCGGAGGGCCTCACTAAGTAGAGAGAGAGAGAGAGAGAGAGAGAGACAGGGAGAGAGAGAGGGAGTGTGCGCGCATGCGCGCGCGTGCGCGAGCTGAGGCTGGCCGCGAACCCGGATCCTCCGGTCTCTGCCTCCCAAAGTACTGGGATTACAAGCGTGCGCCACCACGCCCGGCACAAAAAAGAAAACTAGTTTAAACATACACACCAAATTTATGCCTTGGAAATTTTGTAGACTGATATAAATATATAAGTTGGTGAAGTCTAATAAATGTAGAGTTGCAAATAAATGACAGGTAGACTAATATAATTCATAAATAGTGTTGAAATTAGTAAGATAAAGTTAAAGCAATTATATTTAAAGACAAAGTGGAAAAACATATACATTTTTTATAAAGATATGTGGTTCAACACTGTGCATGGTAAAAATGGATATTGTCCATAGATGTGTGGTGAAACTCACTTGTGAATTAAGCAGAACAGATTTCTAAATAACATTTCTGAAAGGCAAAAGAATAGCAACAAATTTGCTACACTCATATTTAAATATGTGTATTTTATATTCCACAAATCTACATTTTCATCCAAAGCAGTAACAGTCCCTTAACAGATCAGACTATCTTTTCCTATTCCATTGCCAATACTCCCCAGCCGATCTCTTGTTTACTGTGGTTATTGTTCATCCATAAGCACATGCTCCCTAGCCTCAGTTCCCTGTGCTGCTACTTACTAACTGGGTGAAGTTTGGTAGATTGATTTTCCTTTAACATGCAGCTAATGATAAAGCTGAGATTAGGGTGAGAATCTATGAGATAACACAACTAAAGTACTTCCACATAATATCCTTCATAATACAGAACACACTAGTCATTATTACTTGATATTATATACCCTTCACTGGTTAAATAAAAGACTAAAATGAAATAATAAGACAGCTCTGACTTCATTAAAAATCTTTTTAATATTTCTTTGTAGTCCATCATTCTATCATCCCTTTTAAGTCATACTGAACATGAACTGAACATTTTATTTCTTCCTGTGTGCTTTTACTAGTATTTAAAAATTGGCTATCAACACATTATCAATGAGTCACATCCTTTCATTTACCAGATTGTAAAACAGATCTGTGCCCATGTAAGCCATCCCCTTGCCTAACCAGCTGCACCACACAGCATGGAGCTGTGGCCTCAGGGGCACCAAGCTTTACAAAGTAGATTGAATGGTCAAGGATAAATTCCACAATCAACTATTTACCTAAGCTCTTAACTTTAGACTTGTGATACAGAAAAGCCAACGGGTATTAGAATCAAGAGTTGAATACTCTTTTTATTGTGTAAATAAGGAAATATTTATAATAATCCCTCCTGTTGGTCTGCAAAGTTCTTTGGCTTTTTCTTGGTTTACTAACTAGTCAAATGGGAAAAATCACAGAGATGGAATACTGAGCATTGAGAAATTTACAGTATCAGAGGGAAAATGTACATTTTATAGCTATGTCTTTAATTGGATAGAAATTAGTTTGATTTTACCCAGGGGCATTCTACCTTTGAGCTTTATCCCCAGTCCTAGTGTATTCTTTATTTTGAAATGGGGTCTCACTAAGTTGCTGAGGTTGGCCTCAAACCTGAGATCCTACTGTCCTAGCCCCCCAAGTACTAGGATTACAGGCATGTGCCACCAAGCCCTGCCTCCATTGGTAATTTACATTATCACATTGATTTTTCCAATAACCATCCAGCCTAGACCTAAACAATCACTGATACTGTGATGCTAAATAACTTGCTGTGGCCATTAAGAGAATTCAGTAGCATCGCAAGGCATTGGGATAGAGGTTTCTGTAATTAGAAAAGTTCAGGGAATGTTTGACTTAATGATATAGTTGGACTTTTGTTTAGGGTCCCTCCCACAATAGAATTCTCAGAGCTCTGTCCTCAAAAATAAGATATAGTTGGAGCATTTTACAAACATCAGAACTATGAATGTTTTTCCCTCTAAAATACTCATTCTTAAGAAGCAGCACTGTTACTTTCAATTAAGATTGGGTCATGCCGAGCGTGGTGGCGCACTCTTGTAATCCCAGTACTTTGGGAGGCGGACACCGGAGGAATAAGGTTCAAGGCCAGCCTCAGCTCCTGCACGACAGCACACGCGCGCACTCTCTCTCTCTCCCTGTCTCTCTCTCTCTCTCTCTACTTAGTGAGGCCCTCCGCAACTTCGTGAGACCCGGTCTCAAAATAAAGTATAAAAAATAGGGCCGGGGGCGTAGCGCAGAGGTAGAACACCCCTGCGTTCAATCCCCAGTACCACAAAAAAAAAAAAAAAAGATTGGGTCGTGCAACTGTGCACGTGTTAAGGATGGGACTATGTCTTATTCTTTACCTACTACTCACACAGTCCTTGACACATGGTAGAAACACACTAAATATTTGGTGAAGCCGGGCATGGTGGCACACACCTGTAATCCTAGTACTTGGGAGACTGACAAGAAGATCTCAGGCTTGAGGTCAGCCTCAGCAACTTAACCAGACTCGTGGCAATCTAGTGACACCCTGTTTCAAAATAAATAAAATAAGGCTGGGGTATAGCTTGGAGGTAGAATGCCCCTGGGTTCAATCTCCAGTACCACATTAAAAAATTAAAAAGTAAAAGCCGGGCATGGTGGCGCACGCTTGTAATCCCAGTACTTGGGAGGCTGAGACCGGAGGATCCGGGTTCGCATCCAGCCTCAGCTACTAAGTGAGGCCCTCCACAACTTAGCAAGACCCTGTTTCAAAATAAAGAATAAAAAACAGGGCTGGGGGTGTAGCCCGGAGGTAGAATTGCTCCTGGGTTCAATTCCTGGTACCACACACAAAAAAGTAAAAAGTAAATATTTGGTGAATGGATAACTTACTGTTAAATAAAGAAAAACTGCAATTTTAAATTTACCCTTCATTTGTAAAATTATATTATTCATTGGGCCTTTTCTTCTACCCGAGTTCCTAAAGTTTCAGGAAAGCAACTTGAAAATCTTGATAAGTAGATCAACAGCCTACAGCCCTCCCCACTCCTGCTCACACACCACTGTAAGGCATGTTTTATTTAATGTATAATATGCAATAAAATACACATTTGAGAATATTTTTAGCAGAAGAATATTTCATGACAAAAGATGAGCACAAAATAGTATCAAGTAAAAAGTGGAATATAAAACTGAATATAAAACATGATTCCGAGTTTATAATCCCCACAGACATGTCTATGTACACCCACAAACAGTCATACTCATGTAACTGAATGGGAAAAATTCTGGAAGAAAATGCCTAAAAAATGTTAATAGCGATTTTTGTCTGTGTAATGAGATTACCATCTTTTTAAATATTTCCATTTTTATAAAGAAAAACTAGGATATAAATGTACTTCACAATGCTTCAGAACATTTCAGATGTGTAAGTATTCTGTCTACCTATGAATCCTACATTCAAATACAAAAGTATAGCCAGGCATGGTGGCACACACCTGTAATCCCGGTACTTGGGAGGCTGAGACAGGAGGATTACAGGTTCCAGGACAGCCTCAGCAAGTTGTAAGACTCTCAGCAACCTAGCAAGACCCTGTTTCAAAACAAAAAATAAGGGCTTGGGATGTAGCTTAGAGATAGAATGCCCTTGGTTCAATCCTCAGTACCACAAAAAAAAAAAATGTGTGTGTGTGTGTGTGTGTGTGTGTGTGTGTGTATGTGTGTGTGTGTGTGTATGTATGTATGTGTTAGGTATGTATGTATATATATACCTTGTATATATGTATGTATATACCTTGAGTTTCGCATTTACTGACAAAGTTCAGAATATACAAGTGAGGCTCTCAGGCTCTTGCCTCAGCTGAGACCGTTAGGCTGATAACAAGTGAGCACAAAGGCCCCTTAAAAAGGGCATGACTTCTCCATCATGTTTTTGTAGGAGCACCAGGCGAGGAGCTTCACTGAATGAAAGCCTTGGTGGCTTCTCAACCTCACGTAAATATGCTGGTGAAAGGAGTTTGTAGTCTGAATACTGAAGGATAAATACGGACATCTTGGAGTGCCAGTTTAACCTGGGAAGGGGCTGACAGTAATGGCTTAACCTTTTGTGAAAGTAAACACTGGCATATCATATAGAAAGCCTAGTTTAAATGAACTGCTAAAAGTTTCCAAAGGAATTTATATTTGCTACAATTTGGGACAGATACAAATTCACTATTCTTGAGGAATTAAAAAAAGAAATTGGGGAATAGAGGAAAGGGAGATGCAGACACACCCAGGGAGGAGGGTCACAAACACACTTTTTTTTTTTAACAGAAACAAAGAGACAGTGCTTCCCACTCGACACTGTAAGACTCTCAGCACAGGCAGGCAAAGAGATCTTTATGGATTCTAATGTTAGAGAGCGGGGCCAGAATGTCTTTAGATTGTTTACAGCACTCTGAAGGGAAGGGGGCCAAGAAGAAAGAGTGGGCTAGAGATGGCTGTGCTTCTCTCTGAAAGCCAGAGGGTCAGAGATAGGAGTGGTGCATGCAATTAAATGAAAAACACATTTCCCAACTTCATACTAAACACCTCAGGGATGTGCACTACAACTGTTAAGACTGGATGCTTTCAGACTCTGTGAGTTTATACTTTGGCCTCCAGCAATTATGAGCTTTAAATGGATTTAAACCTAAGTTTTTCTTTTGGTTAAGAAAGAATAAGCTGGGCATGGTGGCGCACGCTTGTAATCCCAGTACTTTGGGAGGCGAGGCGGAGACCGGAGGATCCAGGTTCGCGGCCAGCCTCAGCTCTCTCTCTGCCTCTCTCTGTCTCTCTGTCTCTCTCTCTCTCTCTCCCTGTCTCTCTTTCTCTACTTAGTGAGGCCCTCCGCAACTTTGTGAGACCCGGTTTCAAAATAAAGTATAAAAAAAAAATAGGGCCGGGGGTGTAGCACGGAGGTAGAACACCCCTGGGTTCAATCCCCGGTACAGCAAAAAAAAAAAAAAAAAAAAAAAAAAAAAAAAAAAAAAAAAAAAAAAAAAAAAAGAAAAGAAAGAATATGACTGAAAGAGAGACTGTAGGATATTAGGAGGGGCTTATAGTAGGAATTTAAAATCTAGTTATTATGCATGCAATTATATATTTTAATATATCCCATGCCCACATTGGAAGAAACATATTCATGTGTATTCATAGAAAAAATAAAGAATATATACTACTATGTGATCAGGAATTATTTCTAAGTAGTGGGAATATGGGAATTTATTTTCCTCTTTATATTCTTCTGTGTTGTTTTCTCTGGAGTCTTTCTCATCTAATATATTTAAATGAGAAATTGATCATCTATCTACAGATTTATCTATATACTTATCTAGATAGATATAGGTTTGGTTAACCCCAAACCTTCAGTCTTATCTACTGAAAGTACATGTCATTCAGAAGCTACCATTCAAATCTAATCAGAAATTCAAATAAAAATTTGTAAAAACTTGTTGGCAGCATTGAGTGTACTGAATTTCATATACCACTATAGAATGATGCTGAATAAAAATGAAACCTGAATGATATGAACCTTAACTGTTTTCTTATAAAAGCAAATGGACCATACTGATAGCCATCTACAGACCATAATCTTTATGGGGAAAATATACATGCAATAAACTATGACAGACCAAGCTTTATTATCTCCCCATTTTATATAAATCCAAGCTGAAGATAATAATCACACTGTAACCATGGTTACCAATTACAGATAAGAGTTGTGTTTCCCATTGACTGATGTTAACTGTGCTCATAAATTTTAGCTGTTTGTCATATCAGCTTTATACATATATTTTAGTCTCCTTTCAGAATTACCAAATAGGACTCAGATTTTACCCAATTAAGAGAAATTATATTTCTGAATTATACACATTTTTAACTATTCCAAACAAATGTACTGAACAAAGAACTGTTTTGAAAAGGGAGGCAAAATAGTTTAATTTTGAAACAGTACATCAGATCTGCAAACACAACCCAGTTATCAAGTTTAGAAAGATTTTTTTCTCTTTGAAGATGATAAAATATTAGTAAGTGATCATCTCTTCCAATTTCACACTGATATATTTTCACTAATCAGAGAATCCATCTCTGAGATCCTGGCCATACCTCACCAGCATGTCTAGGCCCCTCTCACCCCTAATTCACTGTGGTATCATGGTGTGGAATTCCTTTACAAAAATCTGATTCCATAGCAGTCAAGAAACATCAAAGAGCCGGGTATGGTGGCACTTGCTTGTAATCCCAGTACTTGGGAGGCTGAGACAAGAGGATCACAGCTTCTCAGCCAACCTCAGCTACTTGATGAGGCCCTCTGCAACTTAATGAGACCCTATTTCAAAATAAAGAATTAAAAGTAGGGCTGGGGGTGTAGTTAGGAGGTAGAATGTCCCTGGGTTCAATCCCCAATACCGCAAAAAAAAAACAAAGGCATCAAAGACACACACACACACACACACACACACACACACACACACACACATCCATGCCAACAGGTACTCAGGCTCTTCCTAAAAGCAGCATTTTTAAAGTTAAGAGTTTATAATCCCAAACATATCTCTGACCACCATGAAGGGAAGAAAACAACTGTGAAAGGAAAAAATAAATCCATAGAACAGGACTTAACAGAAATCACATCTTTATGGTTTGTTGCTGTTTTAACAATATTTTGTTTTCAAGTTGTAAGGCAGACACTAGGAGAGATGAATTGATACTTAGATATTTGTTATAAATTTGGTAACTAAGAGTCTCAAAACAAAATGAAATATTTTTAAAAGGACTTTAATGGAGGATAAAAGAACAATGGAGGTCTCCATTTACTCTATTGGATAAATGTCATAATGAAAAGAGAGGGGGGGAGTGGACTGGAAGGATCAAAAGGAGATAAAGAACCTTAAGGTCCATTAACGCTTGAAATATGTAACAGTCCACACATGACTTGATGATGTGCATTGTATATTTAGGGGCTAAACTGTAGTATTAATTTCCCTAGGCACTGCTGACAGTCCTCTTACAATGATATTTAACTTGTTTGCCTTGTTAGTTATCTAAAAACCTGATCAAGAAATAATGAAAAATAGGCAGAAACTGTTTGTCAAAGCTAACAAAGAGCTTCACTTAAAACTATAAGCTCCTAAGGATAGTTACCCTGTTATTTTTAACTATATTATGCAATGCCAAAAATTATACGTAGGCACTCACCATATGTTTTGATGAAGTTTAAGGGGGCAACTTCCAAAATGTAGCTCTGCTCTAGTGGTGTGAATACTGGATTTGCAGCCAACACTCTAGATATGAATCGCATTTACAGCAAAACTGTTAGTTTATAGGATGTACCAACCTGAGCCAGTCAATGAACCTTCTGGAGATGCAATCCTTTCATCTGTAAAAATGAGGTCTATACTTAAATTAGATTATGGGTTAAGAATGAAAAAAATGTACATTTTCAAACTCTAGTTGGAAAAAATGGAAAGAATTTTTCTAATATGAAAGATTGTCTATGAGCGTCTTCCAGCTTCAACATTGGCAAAGGTAGGACACTAAAGGAAACAAAGCCTACAAATGAACTAGAACACCAGCCAAAACAGATCACTTGTATGTGTCAGGTGAGCTCCTTTTATAAAGCACATGCAATTCAACATTTCTGCATGCCACAGAAAATTATTACTTAAATGTACACTTAAGTTCAAGAGTTGGGTGGGGGAGAGGAGTCACAGAAGACCTTTGAGGCTAAGGTCTTTGAAAATAAAAATAAACTTTTCTTCCTGGAGACTTCATAATTATGGGATTTAATTTGCAAGGCATAAATATGGCAACAAATGAGAAGCATAAGAGGAGTTGCCAATTTATGTCTGGAAAGTGGACAGATCATAATGCACGGCTGGAACAAGATATGCAAAAGTCCAAACAGCCAAATTATATGAAATGAGCCACAAAATGAAATAAGGGAAGTAAATGAAAGAGTCAAAAAACCACTTTTCCCCGTACTATTGGGTCTTGAATTATGTTGTAACTTCTAAAGAAAGCAAGATTTTGGGACACAAAGTGCAGGTGAATATAAAACAACAAGTATACACCCCACCCCCAGCCAGGAAGCATGAAGAATAGTGGAAAATATGAAGTACTGACAGTTACTGTGAAGAACTATTACAACAAATAACAGCACTAGGATTGTGAATTCCAGCTTCAATTTGCTTTCATCTCCCGCAACATTCTTGGCAAACAAATCTGAGTGGGTCATTAGTCTGACCCAACGGGGTCCTTTCCACGGTCTTAAAGTTCAAATTTAAGACCTTAGAAAATTGTGTTTCTCCATCAAGAGCCTAAAGAGAAAGCCTACAGAATGGGAGAAGATATTTGCAAGCTATCCCTCTGACAGAGGTCTAATATCTAGGATATACAAAGAACTTAAAAGGCTCTACACTAAGAAAATAAACAATCCGATCAAGAAGTGGGCAGCTGAAATGAATAGACACTTCACGAAAGAAGAGATACAAATGGCCAATAGATACATGAAAAAATGTTCAACATCATTAGCAATCAGGGAGATGCAAATCAAAACTACTCTAAGATTCCATCTGACCCCAATAAGAATGGCAATCATTAAGAAGTCAAACAACAACAAATGTTGGCGAGGATGTGGGGAAACTGGGTCTCTTCTACACTGTTGGTGGGATTGCAAGCTAGTTCAACCACTATGGAGATCAGTGTGGAGATTCCTCAGAAAACTGGGAATGGACCCACCATGTGATCTGGCTATACCACTACTGGGTATCATACCAAAGGGATTGAAACCAGAAAACTACAGTAATATATGCATACCCATGTTCATAGCAGCACAATTCACAGTGGCCAAATCATGGAACCAACCTAGGTGTCCATCAACAGATGAGTGGATTACAAAATTGTGGGAAATACACACAATGGAATTCTACTCAGCAATAAAG
>PVJS01037413.1:0-19927 GCA_004027185.1 Glis glis
TGAAACCGGGTCTCACGATGTTGCGGAGGGCCTCACTAAGTAGAGAGAGAGAGAGACAGACGGAAAGACAGACAGAGAGAGAGAGAGAGCTGAGGCTGGCCGCGAACCTGGATCCTCTGGTCTCCGCCTCCCAAAGTACTGGGATTACAAGCGTGCGCCACCACACCCAGCTCCCCTCCCCCTTCTATGGAAACCTTCCATGGAAACCTCAGTTTCACCCTGAGCTTGCATTGTATATTACCCTATATAAAAAACACTGGAGGGCAGTCAAGTACTGCACTTGGCTCTCATGCCTGTGTAGTCTTACTGGCCAGTAATAAAGATTCTCATTTAACACTTTTGCTGGTCTGATTGGTCTTGATTTGGACCCTCCCTCACAAGATCCCAAGAAATCTCAAATTTAAGACTCTATTTCTTAATAACTCATGCTTATTGTTCAAATATATTCTTAAATGTTGATTCTCAAAACAGATGTCCATCTTTACATGAATGAAGAATTATTTTATTTTGGGAAAACACCTTCTTTAACATTAATATATGTATCTAGTGAAAGTGAACCATCCTACCTCATCTTCCGAGTCATAACAGTGATCCATGTAGTAAAAGTGGCATGCCCATCATGCCTTACAACTTTACTATATAATATCTTTAATAAACCCATTAAGCAATTAATTATGATTATCATGTCTGAATATCATTATACTATAATAACCACAATGATAGAAATAATATCTGCTGCTCATCATTAAAGCACTAAGATTATCTGTTTGTCCCAAAAGAGGTCTACTTTCTCTTCTATAGGAAGAACATAATGTTTGATGGTAACTTTGCCACTAAAGTTCAATAAAGTTAATAAAACTATATTGTAACTCTATCATTACCCTAAGGGAAGCCAGGTAAGAGGAACTTCTGATTTATACCCATTATTTTTATGGGTCTCAGAAATAATGAGCATACAAATACATTCATACACATAATCAAAGAAACAGAGTGTTTCTTGGGGTTCACTAGCTAGAGCTTAAAATCCACATGTGTGCCCTTATGACTTATATTGTTCAGGTACTAAGGAATGCTTCTCCTTATCTCTTGTTCTAAGTCATAAAACAAAACAAAACAAAAACAAAAACAAACAAAAAACTACCCTTTCATGAAGGTTTGCAGACAGTGTTGATGTCAATGTTGAAGACAAATACTACTTTGCATTGCAAAGAAGAACTGCTTAATGGAAGAAAAAAAACCAAATTAATTAAATTGCCAAACTGATTTTCTCAGATAGCAAGAATACCATAGATTCTTGAATAATGAAGTATAGATTCCCAGTAGTGTCGTGTCTACTTTCTTAAATTCTTTAGCGCCCCAACTTGTGAAATCAGAGGTTTTCACAGGTTATCATAGAACTCAGAACATGACCTATAGTAGCTAAGGAAATTTATTCAATACTAAAAATCCATTCTACTCTTAAATTTGTACATATACATATATATATACATATGTGTATATAGATATATCTAGATTTGCATATTATCTTGACATATTTCATATGTATTTATATAACATAAATTTCTATATATTTATAAATTTATAATCTAAATATATATTTACATATAAATAGATTGACTATAAATGATTGACTCATACAATTATGGAGGTCACAATTCCCAAGATCTGCAGGTGGATCATTAAGCTCAAGCCCCAGGCAAGCTGATGATATAGGTTCAGTCCAATGGTCATCAACTTCAAGACCCAGGAAGAGCCAATTTTTCAACTGAGTCTCAATCCAGAAAAAAGGCAATGTCTCAGTTCAAAGGCAGTTAAGAAGGAATTCTCTCTTATTTGGAAAGGGGTCATCCCTTTTGTTATACTCAGGCCCACCCATACAAAGGAGGACAATCTGATTTACTTTACTCTGCCTACCAATTCAAATGTTAACCTCATCTAGAAATAACCTCACAGAATCATCCAGAATAATGTTTGATAAATATTTAAGCACCTCTTGCCAAGTCAAGATGACACATACAATTAACTATAACAAAAACAAACAAAACAAAACACTAATTTTTAGTTTGGAAACATGATACTCACTGAATTAGAAATAATTTTATTTTATAAAAATATTTAATAAAATTTAAATAAATGCCAAATATTAAACAAAACATTTCTGTTTCATTTCAAACTTTTAAAAATTTTATTTGATACTATAATTAGAATGTATATTTTCTATTTTAGCTTCAATACATGATTTTGAATATTGGAGCAAACATTCTTTTGGAAATATAAAAAATAATTTAAATTTCATTTACAGTTATATTTAGTTTAACAATTTTTAATGAGACTCTAATCAAATTTTGAAGACATTCATATAAGTCAGCTTTTCATCATTACAACAAATACCTGAGAAAAATAACTTAGAGGAGGAAAGATATGATTTGGACCATCGTTTCAGTCTACAGTTGGTTGGCTCCATTGTTTTTGATTTGAGGTGAGACAGTACATTGTGGCAGAGGAATGTGGTGGAGAAGTGTTGCTGAGCTCATGGTAGCTGGGAAGCAGAGAGATAGGACAGGAGATAAAGAGAAAGAGATAGAGAGACAGAAAGAAAGAGAGCAGGGAAAAGATATATAGTTCTCAAGGGCAAGCAACATCATGTCCAAGGCCTCAAGGGCAAACAACCAGTGTGCCCCAATTGCTTGTAGTTTCTACCTACTCCCAATAGTTTATTAAATTATTGATCCATCCAATGGATGACTCCATGGTTGAGATCAGAACCCTCATGATCCAAACTTCCCCAAAACCCCACCTCTGGACATTGTTGAATTGGGGACCAAGTCTTCAACACATGAGTTTTTGGGGGACATTCAAAATCTAATCTGTAACACCATTGATACAATTGAATTTATTTTTTAATTCTTCTAATTAAGTAAGATTGAGGACAATTAAGATTTTAGTAAAATAGAAAATATGAAAATAAATACTAGAAAATGAATGCTGGGCATGGTGCCACACACCTGTACTCCCAGTACTTGGGAGGTTGAGATAGGAGAAGTGCAAATTTGAGGCCTTGGCAACTTGGCGAGACCTTCAGTAGCTTGGTGAGACCCTGTTTCAAAAATTAATAAAATAAAATAAAATAGAGTGGGTGGTGTAGCTTGGAGGTAGAATGCTCTGGGTTCAATCCTCAGTACCACAAAAAGGAAAGAAAGAAAAAAGAAAGATAGAAAGAAAGAAAGAAAGAAAGAAAGAAAGAAATATTTTGTAGTACTGGGGATTGAACCCAGGGGCATTCTACCTCCAAGCTACACCCCCAGTCCTATTTTTTATTCCATATTTTGAAACAGGGTCTCACTAAGTTGTGGAGGGCCTCACTAAGTAGCTGAGGCTGGCTGTGAACCCAGATCCTCTGGTCTCAGTCTCCTAAGTACTGGGATTACAAGCGTGCACCACCATGCCTGGCTAAGAAAGAATTTTTAAAAGAAATTAAAGCAAAAGTAAACCCCTCAAATACACAGATATTTTATTTTTAAAAAACTGAGAATAAAATGAGCAGACATCTATAAAGTATGATATATGGAATATTTATGAAGAGAAAATACCATATTTTTTATTAAATGAAAAATTATTGCAAAAAACATGAAAATGTAGGAGAACCTTCATGTACACTTGAATCCTAAGTGTATGTTTTATAGCTCCAAGGAGAACCAGAATTTTTACCAGAGCTGTCTGTAGAGCTATTTAAGTTATTAGATAATGCCACTATAGAAACTTATCTTGCATGTCAGAGATCCCAAGAAGGATGGAGTGAAAGGTAAGGTGAGGAGAGATTTGGTTCCTTAAAAATAATCTAGGCAAAGGAAATTGCCCAAGGTTGCTTAATTGTAAACCTAAAATTTATGGAGTTTTGCTTACGTCACTGAATCAGAAAAATATAGTTAAAATTGAATGCTATATCCAATTAACTAAATCTGAGAGCAGATTTCAGGCTATTCTTGCTTGAAATACAAATAGTCACAATTTGGCTTTAGGAACCTAACACTGACAACAAAGTTCCAGACAGGTAAGCACAGGGAGCTTCTGAATAAGATCAAATATTATAACTATTATCAAAACACAAGAATCTGCATGAGTAATGTAGGAACCAGAAGAAAGCATTTCACAGATCAAAAAAGGAGAAAGTAATTGACCTATACCATTTCTATGAACACAATGTGTCCTCTCCAAAATTCAGGAGTTGCCAATGTGATAGTATAAGGAGATGACAATTAGGCCATGAGGCTCCTCTCTGAAGAATGGCATAAGATAGCCTCATAAGTGGGCCTTTACCCTCTGCCTACTGCCACATGAGGACAGTTCACCACAGGAACAGGACAAAAGATAGAAAGGTGGGTACTGATGCTTTTTTTTTTTTTTTGCGGTACCGGGGATTGAACGCAGGGGCATTCTACCTCCGCGCTACGCCCCCAGCCCTATTTTTTATACTTTATTTTGAAACCGGGTCTCACGAAGTTGCGGAGGGCCTCGCTAAGGAGAGAGAGAGAGAGAGAGAGAGAGAGAGAGGGAGAGAGCGAGCGAGAGAGCTGAGGCTGGCCACGAACCCGGATCCTCCAGTCTCCACCTCCCAAAGTACTGGGATTACAAGCGTGCGCCACCACGCCCGGCTGTACTGATGCTTTTTGAAGCTTGTCATTTACTCTTTTGTGCTGCTCTAATGTAATACCAAAGATTGAGTAATTTATAAGCAATGGAAGTTCATTTGGTATACAGTTCTGGAAGCTGGCAAGTCCAAGTATGAAGGGTCATATCTGGTCAGAGTCTCTTTGCTACATCATAACTTGGCAGAACCATCACATAGGAGAGGGAGAAGTGAGAGAGAGAAAGAAAGACTTCTAGAATGGGCCAAACTCTCACCCTTTTATCACAAATTTACTCCTTTGATAACAAAGCCATTGTTGTAATAAAAATTCATTCAAAAAGGCAGAGCCCTCCTGACATAATCACTTCTTAAATATACTATCTCTTAACAATGTTCCACTGGGGACCCCAACCATGCACTCTAGGGGACCCAAACCATAACAGTGCTCCTCTTTTTTTTTTAAGTGTAAAAGACCCTCAACTATGAGTGAAGATGTGAGGTATTAAATGCTGGAGGGAGGTTATGTATGAAATTGCTATCAGCAAAAGCAAAGTAGTGAAATGATTAGGATAATGCAGTATCATTCTCAGGTAGTACTAAGGGTCAACAAAAATGAAAAAAAAATTATGACTTTGAAGTAAGACTAAGCAGTATGATTTATGTGTGGATTAATGTTGATAAAGAAAGAGTAATGTAGAAGCTAAAATGTATGAAGTAATTTAATCTTACAGAACACATATGTATGTGTGTGCATATACATATATATGCACATATATATATACATATATATATATATATATATATATACACATATATATGAAAGAAATTTAATAGAGATTTTTCCACATTTGAGAGAGAGCTTAAAATCAATTGACAGTACCAACTACAGTCTAAGTTAAAATTTACTTTTATAAACTATCCATAATAAATACAAAACATCTGAAACATCGGTCTATTCTTTCTTTTTTCTTTTCTTTTTTATATGATTTTATTGGTGCATTATAGTCTCACATCATAATGTAAATCATCTTGACAGTGACATAAATGCACACAGCACTTGGTGGGACCCCCTCCCCGTCCCCCCCTTCCCAATACAGAGTACTGAGACTGACATTGGTATTTTAATATATGTACACATAGTCACTGGTAGTAATTCCATTAATGAACCTCACTCTTCCCCCTCCCCTTCCCTTAGACCACCTCCCTGGCTCCACTGAGGTTTCTCTTCCATTATCTTGAGTCCCTCTGGTACCCAATTACTCCCTAGCTTTCACATATTAGAGAAAACATATCCCTTCACTTTCTGTGACTGGCTAATCTCAACAGAATGTTCTCCAGGTCCTTCCTTGCATTTTCTTGCAAATGACATAATTTTGTTTTTCTTTATTGTTGAGTAGAATTCCATTGTGTGTATTTCCCATAATTTTGTAATCCATTCATCTGTTGATGGATACCTAGGTTGGTTCTAAATTTTGCTATTGTGAATTGAGCTGCTATGAACATGGGTATGCACATATTGCCATAGTTCTCTGATTTCGTCCCCTTTGGAAAGATACCCAGGAATGGTATAGCTGGACCATATGGTGGACTAATTCCCAGTTTTCTGAGTAATCTCCACACTGATCTTCATAGCAGCTGAAACTAATTTTCAATCCCAACAGTGTAGAATAGTTCCTATGTCCCCACATCCTCACCATCATCTATTGTTTTTTGATATCTTGATGATTGCCATTCTGATTGGGGTTAGATGGAATCTCAGTGTAGTTTTGATTTGCATCTCCCTGATTGCTAATGATGTTGAACATTTTTAATGTATCTATTGGTCATTAAATTCAATTGACCATTTCTTGATTGGGTTATTTTTTTTTCTAGTGTAAAGCATTTTAAGTTCTTTGTATATTCTAGATGTTAGTCCTCTATCAGTGGGATAAATGGCAAAGGTCTTCTCATTCTGTAAGCTTTCTCTTTAGACTGTTGATGGCTTCTTATGATATGCAGAAACTTTTTACTTTAATGCCATACCATTTATTAATTCTTGTTTTAATTTCCTGAGCTTTGGGGGTCATGTTAGAGGAAGCTCTACCTGTGTCTAATACATTGGAGTGTTGGACCTATCCCCTCCTCTAGTTGCTTTACAGTCTCTGGTCTAACTTCCAGGTCTTTGATCCATCTCAAGTTGACTCTTGTGCAGGGTGAGAGGTAAGGATTTAGTTCCATTTTTCTACAGATAGATAACCAGTTTTCCCAGCACCATTTGCTGAAAAGGCTGTTTTTTCTCCAATGTATGTGTCTGGCACCTTTGTCAAAAATCAGTTGGCTGTAAGTGAGCGGATTTGTTTCTGGATGTTCTATTCTGGTCCGCTGGTCTATGTGTCTTTTTTGTGCTAATACCATGCTGTTTTTATTACTATAGCTCTGTAGTATAATTTGAAGTCAGGAATTGTGATGCCTCCTGCATGGTTCTTATTGCTGAGAATTGCTTTGGCTATTCTGGGTCTTTTGTTGCTCCATATGAAATTAATGACTGATTTTTCTAGGTCTGTGAAGAATGACATTGGTATTTTGATAGGGATTGCATTGACTCTGTAGATCACTTTTGGTAGAATGGTCATTTTGATAATATTTATTCTGCCTATCCAAGAGCAGGGGAGATCTTTCCATCTTCTAAGATCTTCAATTTTTTTTCTTCAGTCTTTTATAATTTTCATTGTAGAGGTCTTTTACCTCCTTGGATAGGTTTATTCCTAGGTATTTTATTGGTTTTGAGGTTATTGTGAATTGTTTTCTGGATTTCTTTCTCAGTGTATCCATGGTTGGCATGTAGAAAAGCTACTGAATTTTCATTAGATTGACCTTCCAGAAAAAAGATGAGTAAAGACTCCTCAGACATAAAGAATACTATAAATGAAATGGACCTAATAGACATATACAACATATTTCAACCAGAAACAGCTGAATACATATTCCTATCAACTACCTATGGAACCTTCTCCAAAATATACCACATCTTGGGTCACAAAGCAAGCACCTTCAAATTAAAAAAATAATATAATTCCCTGCATCTTCTCAGATCACAACAGAATAAAAGTAGAAATCAACAACAGGAAGACCAAAAAAATTCCATAAATACATAGAGACTGAATGAAACAATCTTGCATGAGGACTGGATCAGAGAAGAAATAAGGGGAGATATAAAAAAAATCCTGGAATTAAATAAAAATAGAAACATGATGTGCAAAAATCTATGGGACACTTTGAAGGCAGTGTTAAGAGGAAAATTTACAGCACTAAATTCTCACATAAGAAAAACAGAAAGTCACCAAATAAATAACCTAATGACACAACTCAAGGACCTAGAAAAACAGGAACAGTCTTATCCCAAAGCCAGTAGAAGGCAGGAGATAATTAAAATCAGAGCAGAAATCAATGAAATAGAGAATAAAAAAATAAAGGATCAAAATAACAAAAAAACTGCTTCTTTGAAAAGATTAACAAGATTGACAAGCCCCTAGCCAACCTAACCAAAAGAAAGAGAGAAGCAACCCAAATTATTAAAATCAGAAATGAAAAAGGAGACATCACCACAGACAGTGGGGAAATTCAGAGGATCATCAGAAACTATTTTGAAAATTTATATTCCAATAAACTGGAAAACATGGAAGAAATCGACAGATTTCTAGACACATACAACCTACCTAAATTGATCCAAGAGGATATAGAAAACCTAAACTGAACAATAGCAAGCAAAGAGATATAAACAACAATAAAAAGGTTGCCATCAAAGAAAAGTCCAGGTCCAGACCAATTTCCAGCTTAATTCTACAAAACCTTCACAGAAGAATTGTGAATCCAATAATTCACAAGTTATTCCGTGAAATCAGAAGAGATAGAATTCTTCCAAACTCCTTCTATGAGGCCAGTATCACATTAATACCAAAACCAAATAAAGATACCTCAAGAAAGAAAACTACAGACCAATATCATTGATGAACATAGATGCAAAAATTCTAAACAAAATACTAACCATGCACATTCAAAACCACATCAAGAAAATTGTACACCATGATCAAGCTGGTTTCATCCCAAGAAAGCAAGGCTGGCTCAACTTATGCAAATCAATACATGTTATTCACCACATAAATTGATCTAAGGACAAAAATCATATGATCATCTCAATAGATGCTGAAAAAGCATTTGACAAAATCCAACACCCATTCATGTTAAAAACACTGCAGAAAATTGGTATAGAAGGAACATACCTCAACATTATTAAAGCAATATATAATAAACCCAAAGCCAACATCATTATTGAGTAGGGAAAAAACTGCAGGAATTCCCTTTAGAATCAGGAATAAGACAAGGATGCCCACTATCACTCCTTTTCAACATAGTCCTCAAGATTTTTGCCAGAGCAATAAGACAAGAAAAAGATATCAAAGGAATTCAAATAGGAAAAGAAGAATTAAAATTATCTTTATTTGCAGATGACATGATCCTATATTTAGAAAACCCCAAAAACTCAACCAAAAGAATACTAGATCTGATTAACAAATTCATAAAATTAGCAAGATACAAAATCAACCTAAAATTGAAGGCATATCTCTAAGACAGAGTCTCCTTATAAGAAGTCTGACAAGGCAAGTTGGGCATGGCGACTCACACCTGTAATCCCAGTATTTGGGAGGCTAAGACAGGAGGATTTCAGGTTTGTGGATAGCCCCAGCAATGTAGTGAGACTCTCAGCAACCTAGCAAGATCCTGTTTCAAAATCAAAAATAAAATACAGGGCTGGGGGTGTAGCTTGGATGTAGAACACCACTGGATTCAATCTCCAGTACCACGTACACACACATACACATACACACAAAGAAGTCGGACTAATGATGCCTCACTAATGAAGAACTAAAGCCTGGATACCAACTAATTCATTAGTATTCACACATGTAACAAGGAGTAAAGCTAAGATATTAAATTATAAAATCTGATTGAGTGCCACGGTTTTTAACCCTTATGCCAAGTTGCCTACTCCATCTATGGCATCAAAGCATTTTCAACATATCCTAGGGGCATTCAACTATACAGTATATTCTTTTCCTTTTCTTTCTTTCTTTTTTTTCAGGGAGGAGGTGTATTAAGGATTGAACCCAGGGGCATTAGACCCTATTTTACCCCAGCCCTATTTTAATTTTTTTTATTTTAAAACAGGGTCTTGCTAAATTGCTGAGGTTAGCCCTGAACCTGTGATTCTCTTGTCTCAGTTTCCCAATTACTGGAACTATAGGCATGTGCCACCACACCCAGCTTCATGATATTTTGCAGAAAAAAGTGGCATCAAAACAACATAGTGAGATATATTAGTCAGGGTTCACTATAGTAACGGAACTCACAGGACACATATATGTTAAAGGGTATTTATCAAATCAACTTACCGTAGAAAGCAGTGTAGTCCAAAGTTGCTGCCTGCACACGGTGAGCCAGAGGAACCAGCAGCTAGGAGAATGTTCCAAGAGCTGTAGTCTCAGAATAGGAGTGACTGATATTGCAGTCCCAGTTCAAGATGGAAAGGCCAGGAAACTCTCCAGAGAAACGATGGTGAAAGTCCAGTTCAAAGAGCTGAAGACCAATATCCCAGGTGAGAGTAGACATGCTTTTCTCAGGAAGAACCCATACATGCCTTCACACAGCTTTCTCCTTTTATTCAGGTCCTAACTCTATCAGAACTGTGCTGCCTACATTCAGGGAAGGACTTCTACTTCAATCTGCCATTACATAAACCAATCATCTTATCAACACACCCAAAGTCCCATAATCTTGGGTATTTCATAATCCAATCAATTTGACAATCCAGATTAGCCATCACAGGAGGTCAACCAAAAAAATAAGATTTTCCATGAAAACAATACCTATATTTTTCATTACTTAAATATGGCTATTAAACCAGGTGTGGTAGCTCACACTTGTAATCCCAGTACTGGGAAGGCTGAGACCAGAGGATATGGGTTCACAGCCAGCCTCAGCTACTTACTGAGGCCCTCCACAACTTAGTGATACCCTGTTTCAAAATAAAGAATAAAAATTAGGACTGGGGGCATAGCTTGGAGGTAGAATGCCCCTGGGTTCAGTCCCTAATTCTGCAAAATAAATAAGTAAATAAATAAATAAATATGACTATTATTATTTAATTTCACATTATTTAAATATGGCTACATAGTTTATTCTAAAGTTTATGTTTGTATGCCTTGGATTTATGAGACAAAATTTTGTGAAAATCATATATTATTAATGCATTACAACTGTACATCATAATTAGGTTCAATGTGAGATAAACATACATGCATACAGATCTCGATGTACTTCCCTCTGTATCCCACCCTACTACCCCCCCATGCCTCCCAGGACATGCTAGTAAAACCAGTAATAATACCTTTATATATTGCCAAAGTATTATTTGAACTATTTTATTCCTTAATATTAATATAGCTAGAATGTACATAAGAAACACAAGAAAGACTCTGACAGAATCCACAGTATGTAGCAAGTTTTTGGTTAATAATAAAAATTGACACGGTCTTTATGGTCAAACATTCAGTTAAGTTCTTTTTAAGCCAGAACAGTTGCTTATATGACAATTCCAAATGGTGTACTGGCAGGAAAGAACCAATGAAAAATAATGTGCATCTTTCTAAACACTATTTATTGAATTATAAATAAAGAAGTGCCATGTTGTAAACTATCCTTATCCTAAATGACTCCCATGTTTAAAACTGTTGGGTAAACATAATTAAAAATATTCTCCCAACCTCCAAGGCCTCTCCACAAAGGTAATCAAGATATATTTGATTATATTACTTAATACTCATTAAATAAAAATGTGGTATATATCTCAGGAAATCCAATAAGAGTTTGGAAAGTCAGAGAAATCCAATCCTTTATATAAGCAAGCAGATACAATCCTTTATATATATTTTTAAGATCAACAATAACTCGTCCTCAACTAAAAGGAATTGACGACATGCTTTGTCACATACATTTCATGATAACTTTATCTGGTTATTAGGGTGACAATCAGTATTAGCTCATTGGCTTTATTCTAAAGAATAGATGAATTATTTATGTCTTCATTAAAGAAGCTAGCTTTACAACTTGCATCAAGGTGCTCACTAAAATTAACCTCCTACCATCTTGCAGAAACTGGGAGGGAAGGATACTATCTTCCTTGATGTTTGTCTTTCAAGCTCCCAGGTCCTTGATAAACACAGGCCTGGACCTCAGAGCTGACAAAATGCTCCTTTTAAAAAAAGAGAAAAAAGTATTTGCAATTGTCTAAAGTAAATGTTCTATGAAAAAGGAGAATAGGAGAACCTTTTCTCTTATTTTTAACAAGCATAATTTACCCTTTTATTTTTAATTGTTTTTTCTTTATGAAACCAACTCCTGGGGAATAGCAGCTTACTGAAGTTTCAGGAGACCCTTCCTATTTGCTTTCAAGCCTCTCTTCCCTATTGATAAGCAAGAAAATTATACTGGTACTAAGATTACCTTGCTGCCTCTAAATACCTTAATGGGACATGTTTGTTCACTTAAAGTATTTTTCGCTGAAGCTAAAATAATCTAGTAAGTACAGAAAAGAGTAGAGAGGAACACAATGTTTGCTTATATTTTTCTTGAAACTATATGGGATTTCTCCAAGAGTACTAAATCAGTGAAAAGGTTAAAAAAAAGTACTAAAACATCATTAGACATTTAAAACTTAATGTTTCACTGGGTGTGGTGACACACGCTTATAATCCCAGTATTTGGGAGGCGAAGACCAGAGGATCCAGGTTCGCGGCCAGCCTCAGCTACTTAGTAAGGCCCTCCGCAACTTTGTGAGACCTGGTTTCAAAATAAAGTATAAAAAAATAGGGCTGGGGGTGTAGCTTGGAGGTAGAACACCCCTGGGTTCAATCCCCAGTACCGCAAAAAAAAAAAAGACCTTAATGTTTCACCTTGGGTATTTTTTATTATTCCCTCTTAGAAATATAAACCTACAACAAAATAATTCAATAGCTTATCATATTTTTGGACAAAACCAGTATATTAATGTAGGTGATGACATACTTTTCACTCCACTTTCCTACTCCTAAAAATCACTAATATTTTAGCTTAGCCCATAGATGTTATAATACTAGAAATCTGAGATATTATTCATGGAATGACAATATTTTAAAAGATTCTACTTTTATAACATACTTCTTTTCTGCCAAAAAGCTTTGAGCATAACAAACTGAGAACCCCAAGGAAATCAATCCCTAATGGGTCTGTATTCTCTCAAGGCTACCTCCTTTTTTGTCACTAATTGTATTGACAGCTGGTAGTTCATACTTTGAGACAATGTATCTTCCTGCTGCCTATTTATTGAAATATACCTCATTCTAGTATTGACCTTACACCAAGAGGAAGCGGTGAATAATTGCAAAATCACCCAGGTCCTGACAGATGGTTTTAGTATTCAGCTTTGTTGCCAGAATTATACCTCATAGTATATCCAAAATAAGAACATTAGCCTTTGACTGTAAAATGAAATGTCACATGAATTAAATGAACAATGTGGAAATTCACATACAATATTTGTACTTAATCTTAAATTTCAAGAATAATGTATCTTCAATTGTAAAATCATTTCCCTAGTCTAAAGACAAGGAACACAAATCGGCTAAATGTGTGTACTCCTGATATTAGTCACCAAAGTGAATCATGAAGAGGCAAAATATTCACATGATTAAAAACTCTACCTCTATTAATGGATCAATATTATCAATAAATCAATAATATCCAACTTTAGTACAAAATATAAACAAATAAATCAAATGTTATTACGTACACAATTTTTTTGGTGTTTAGGCACTGTATATTGTTAACATAGCAGATTGAATTTTTAATGGACTTAAAATGTCAAGTGGTTTGTCTTGGTAAACATTTTTTAAATGGGCTTTTAAATTTAACTCATTATAGAAAGACATACTTAAACATCATGTATTTTCTTCATATTGACTAGATAGTTCAGCTGTATCTGTTAGTTTTATGTTAATGTTTATTTGGGCTGATGCTTTCAGAGGTTCAGCCCATGGTTGGCCAGCTCCAAGGCAGAAACATCATGGAAGCAGGACATGATAGAGGAAACTACTTATCTCAGGGCAACTGGGAAGCTGAGAGAGATAGAGAGAGGATTCACACAAGGGACCAGGTACCCTTATAGTCCCCAAGACCATGCTCCCAGTGACCTTCCTCCAGGTACTCCCTACCTGTCTACAGTACCACCAAGGAAATCCATTCAGATTATTAATCCATCAACGGATCACTTCACTGATAAAGTTAGAATCTTTTTGATTCAATTATTCCACCTCTGAACATTTTTGCATTGCCAGTACATGAGCTTTTCCAGGGGACATTTTATATCCAAACCATAACGCCAGTCACAACCTTTCATTACATTTTTAGATTTAAAATATTTAAATTTAATATTTAAATATTAAATATTTGATCTTCTGGGGATCAAGATAGTGGAGGGGAACAAAGCTGTACCTTCCAAATTCTCTGCAGTTCAAAATCAAAACTGAGAATAATCACACAGTGAGGTAGGTATTCTGGAGAAATACACTGAGAATCAATATTAACCTGACAAAGAATTGGAGAGACTTCAAAATTCTGGTTAGTGAAAAAGTCAGTGAGAAAGAGTTCATTAGTTCTGAACATACAGATACGCTGCTAAAACAGGAAAAGGGGGAAGGTCACCACCACAAAGAGAAAAGAAGTACAACCGCTAAGATTGCTTTGAAGCAGCAGCAGAAGAGAGTATTAGGCTGAATTTAGCTGACACAGAAGCTGCACAGCAGACTGGTGTGGAAGAAATGTTCCACTTCTCTCAATTTTTAAGTGGAATATGTGGCAGAAATCCATTTTGTGATGGTTGAGGCTTAGCTGGCAACACCAGAGAGTTAGCGTCAGCATCTTTTTACTCCTGAAGGTTGCAGCAAGTTTTTGCACTGGAGAAAGACTTACATATACAGATCCTGACAAGCTAAGGGTCACTAAGAGTCTCCACCCACCACAGCGAGAGCAGAGCCATCAAAGGGAGACAGGATAGGGTGCACTCCTCTGCCCAGACTCCTGACATTTCGCCTTGAGCAGAGCACCAAGACACATGGCCACACACGCCTGCCCACCAGGTAAAAGACAGCCTGCCATCAGCTCCTTTGAAAGGTCAGAAAGATATGCAATGACTGAACCCATGGTAAACCTTTCAGGCCTATGTTAGTGAAGCCATATAAGGATGAGGTGAACAGTATGTTCTAAAAGAATGGGAAATAGATTTTTTCCCCATCAGTATACTGAGTCATTGCCTGCACCAGGGTGGGGTTCATTCATAAGGCTTCACAAATCCTGATAATATCATTTGTGCCACCAGAAAAATCTCCTGTGTCTGGGCCTGACAGGAAGCCACTGAGTAGACAAAGACACAGTTCTAGAAGGGGGAAGAAATAAGGGTACAGTGCTCCATCCATGTGAGGGAGCCCGCTGATTCAGAGACTTTCAGAGGTTACGCCTCTCTGACTTGAACACTTGCCATGTGCCCCATATTTCACAGCTTTCTAACCTGGAAGTACTCAAGAAAGTCTTCACCTTACATACTACACTAGGAGAACATTTGGTCTTTCCAATCCTAGTTTTTTATTATTATTATTTTGCTTCTATGATTTTCTATGGTGGTTAGTTTTGATCTTCCTTATTAATTGTAACTGCATACTTTTATACAAATTTATGTACTTATTTTTATTCACTAGTTGGATTTACTCTTTTTTCTTCTTTCTCATTTAAGTACTTTCCTCTTCTGTTTTGTGTTTTTTTTTTTTTTCTATTGTTAGTTTTCTTCTTCAGTCCATCTCCTCCTCGCTCTCTGGTTTGTTTATTTGGCTTTTATTTATTTTATTTATTTATTTTTTTTTTTGCGGTACCGGGGTTTTTTGAACGCAGAGGCGTTGTACCTCCGTGCTATGCCCCTGGCCCTATTTTTTATGCTTTATTTTGAAACCGGGTCTCACGAGGTTGCAGAGGATCTCACTAAGGAGAGAGAGAGAGAGAGAGAGAGAGACAGAGCGAGAGCTGAGGCTGGCTGCGAACCCGGATCCTCCGGTCTCCGCCTCCCAAAGTACTGGGATTACAAGCGTGCGCCACCACGCCCGGCTTATTTTGCTTTTAATTTTAGTTTGGTTTTAATTTTTGTTATATTTTGTTTTCTTTACTTTCTGCTTTAGCTGTTACTTATTTGTGTTTTCTTTCTATGCTCCATAAAGTTTAAACTTTATTCCACAGCTTGTTGTTCTGGTTTTTGTGTTTATTGTGTCTAGTTTTTGCTTTCACTGTTATCTTTTGCTTTTGAGATGGGATCTCATTGTGAGGCCCAGGCTGACCTTGCACTTGTCATCCTCTTGCCTCAGTGTCCTGAGTGACTGGGATTGTAGTTATGTGTCACTGCAGTTGGCTACTTTCTTATTGAATACTTTATTCAGCCTTTCTTATACTATTATTCCTTAATTCTTCCCTTGGTTAGTGGAGATGTAGAAAATACTTTCAATTAATTTCTACTATCTATCAGCATGTGATTTTCTGTCAAGATATTGCTGTTAGTGGTGTATATTCTCTTTTCTCAAAGAAGTTCTTGGAACCAAACATATCACTTTGATTATATTAAGTGAGTTTTTTGATGCCGAGCTAAACCCAGAACATGGGGAACAACATAAAGAGAAATCAGTTCATTAAAAACACCATTACACATCTGTAGAAAATATAGCCATCCAAACAGATGTGGATATCTAAACAGAAATATAGGAAATATGATAAACAAGGTAATAAGATGCCTCCAAATGTATAAACTCCCTCCAAACTGAAATAATCTATAAGGAAGTGGAGGAAAACCCTGATAAATAATTCAAAACCTGATTGTTAAAATGATCAATGATTTACAAAGAAGAACTAAGGAAGAAATTAAGGGATACAATACAAGTTATGAAATAACATTTCAACAAAGAGGTAGATTTTCTGATCTGGGTGAGGTGGTGCATGTCTGTATTCCCACCAGTTAAGACTGATACAAGAGGATTGCAGATATGAGGCCAGCCTCAGCAATTTAGCAAGATACTGAGCAGCTTAGTGGGACCTCATTTCAAATTAAAAAATATATATATAAAGGACTGGGGTGTAACTCAGAGATAGAATGTCTCATAGTTCAATACTTAGTTCCAAAGACAAACAAACAAACAAAATACAAAAGTAGAGATTATGAAAAAGAACCCAATAGAAATCTTAGAAATTAGAGGCACAATAAGTCAAATAAAAAACTCAGTTGAAATGCTTTTCAATAAACTAGATCAAGTAGAAGACATAATTCCAGGCCTTGAAGACAAGATAGATAAACTGGAACATTCAGACAATAATAAAAACTAAGAAACTATAATCATAGTATACAAGAATTCTGGGACAACACTGAGATACCTAACTTATAAGGCTCATAAATAATGAGGAAGAGACAGAGATACAGGGTAATGGCACTGAAAACCTATCCCATGAAACAAGAGCAAAAAAATTCCAAAATCTAGTAAATATGATGGGTGTTCAAATGGTAGAACCATTCAGAACCCCAGATAGATGAGACAAGAAAATCATCTTTCAATGACATATTATAATTGGAATGCCAAAAATCAATAAATTACAGATAAAAATGATATATTACAACAGATACCACTAAAATTGAAGGGACCAGAGGGCTTGAAACAATGCATTTCCAGCCATGAAAGAATTTACCTGTCATAGTAGGTTGTTATATCAAGCAAAGCTATCCTTCAGAATCAACTAAATAAAAATATCCTAAGATAAGCACAAACTAAAGAAATTCATGACCACTAAACTAGCATTGCAAAGATATTTAAAATAATTCTACACACAAAAGAAAAATATTAAAAAACAACCAAGAGTGTTATCTAGGTGGCACTCACCTATAATCCCAGTGATTGAGGCAAAAGAACCTCAAGTTGGAGGCTAGTTGAGGCAAGTTGGGGGATTTAGTGAGACCCTGTCTCAAAATATTAAAAAAATAAATAAAGACAAGGACCGGGGTTATAGCTCAGTGGTAGAGCTCCCCTAGGTTTAATCTCCCATACCACAAAAATAAATAAACAAGCAAACAAATAAGAATTCTCAGAAAAGAATAAATCTTATTAGAAGAATAGATAACCTAATTATGATTAGGATTAAATCAAACATTAGAAATAAAACAAAAGTACAAAAAGTAACACATAATTCTATAATAACATTGAATGTAAGTGGCCTCGATTGTCTAGTTGAGAGACTTACTGGCAGATTGAATTAAAAGCAAGATCCAACTCTATGTTGACTGCAAGAAACATACCTCATTTGCAAGGAAATACACAGAATAAAAGAAAAAGAATAGCAAATGATATTCTGTGCAAAATGTAATCCCAAAGGAAGACCAAATAGCTGCTCTTATATATGATACAGCACCCTTCAAGCCAAAATTAGTCAGAAAAAAAGAAAGTTCCTACATATTGGTAAAGGGAACTATCCAGGAAGAAGACATTATAATTACAAATATTTATGCCTCTAATGTCAGTGTACATAATTTTGCAAAACAAACAGTACCTGATATAGGCTCAAATAGCCCCCAAAATAATAATAATGGGTGATTTCAATACACTTCACTCACTAATAAGCAGATCAAGACATGAAATCAACAAAATTACAAAAAAGTTAAAACATACTACAGATCAAATGGATGTTTCAGACACATGTAGAATATTTCATCCAACAACAGCTGAATACATACATTCTTTAGAGTTCCTCATGGAATTTTTTCCAAATTAGTTCATATATCAAGCCACAAAGCAAATATCATAAAATAAAACAATACTATGGCAATACGTGAAGGTATTACAACCAGTTTCAGTAACATGTGTGGGGAGGGAAAAGGGGAAATGGGGTAGGATGTGTAGGGAAATACACCAAGAGCTGTGCACATGTATGCTTTTATTACATTGAACCTCACTATGATACATAATTTCAATGCATTAATAAAATAAAAAGCAAAGAAAATACTTGAAATTATCGCTTGCATCTTATCAGATCATAATGGAATAAAATTAGAAATGAACAGCATGTAAAACAGCAGAATCAAAGGGAAATTAAATAATAAACATTTTGAATGATGAATTGATCCTCAAAGAAGTCAGGCTGAGACAGAAAGATCACAAGTTCAAGGCCAGTGTGTGGTAAGTTAGGCCCTGTTTCAAAAAAGGTCTAGGGATATCTCAGACCAAAAGTGTTATTTTAGGCTTCTAAATTTGTAGTGATTTCTTTATGCAGCAATGGAAAACTAATACAGTTCCATAGTCCTTTAAACACTCTATATCTGTTGATAGCTGTAGTCATTGCTCATTCTGCCATACTCTCCCACTTTCTCTAGCTAATGAACTCCCATTCACGGTCAGAGTTCCACTCATTATCTACTGTTTGATGATGTCCCTGGCCTAAAACATTAGAATCAAACCACCTTTCTGTATTTTTTGTAACTATCAAAGGGTAAATATAGCATCTCCCATAATGTCTATTTGTTAGGTGTCTCTTTCCCTGCATCCCTTCTCTCATCTGCATTCCTGTGCATATGTATACACATGGAGAAAGAAATAAAAATTATAGTTTTATATTACAATGAAAGTATCTTTGATTTATTCCTATTTCTTTATCACCAATCACAAGTGCTTGGTACACATTTATGTACATGAAATGAGTGTTAGCGATCAATTTTTATGTAATAATCATTGCACCCAAATAGTAATAATAAACCTGATATTAATTAGCATTAACTGTGCCCCAGACATGTGCTAACACTTCACACACATTTATCTTAATCCTCTTGAGATAAGCAGTATTACTTATATTTTAAATATAAAAATATGCAATTTGGAACATGTGCTATTTTTAAATATGAATCATTTCTTTCTTATCTTGCCATTTTTATCACTAACAACAACCAAATTTTCTCTGGTGATCTCTTCATTCCACATAGTAATGACAGAGCAATATATCATGAGTATCGGTGGCCTCTTGTCATATGTGACCAAAGCAAGACCAACTAGACTCCTCAGTTATGAAATCAAGAAATAGCCGGGCGTGGTGGCGCACGTTTGTAATCCCAGTACTTTGGGAGGCGGAGACCGGAGGATCCGGGTTCGCGGCCAGCCTCAGCTC
>PVJS01037414.1:0-19928 GCA_004027185.1 Glis glis
TCCGGTCTCCGCCTCCCAAAGTACTAGGATTACAAGCGTGCGCCACCACGCCCGGCCTTATACTGAAATGTTTTTGTGGTACCACCTAAGTGATTTTTTTTTCTTGCAGTACCAGGGATTGAACCCAGAGGCATTCTACCTCCAAGCTACACCCCCAGCCCTATTTTTTTAATTTTTATTTTGAAACAGGGTCTCACTAAGTTTTGGAGGGCCTCACTAAGTAGCTGAGGCTGGCCGCGAACTTGGATCCTCCTGTCTCAGCCTCCCAAGTACTGGGATTACAAGAGTGCACCACCACGCCCGTCTGTGTTTTTTTAAAACTCTTTTATGTTTACAATCTTTAGGTATTAATATTTTAAAATGAAATTATGACTTGTAAATGGGTATAAGAAAATACAAATGAGCTGCATTTTCTGCATTTTTTACTGCTTGTTGTCCTCTGTGCTCTAATAGACATAAATTGAAAGGTATATGTCTTTGGAATAGTAGCGTTTTCAGTGAGTTCTTCCCTGAACTATATCTAGCTCACTTACGACTCACTGCAGTGTTTTGGGAAGAAGAAGCAAGTCTTGTCTAAAGTAATGAGTTCAGGATTGATATGAAGTTTAGGAAGCTTATAATAAGTACCAGTCACTCAGTAACTCATTATTGATTTATCAACTAGTTATATCCTCTCCTTTTCTCTTCTAAAAACTATCTTTTAGTTATTGTCCTTGTTAAAAGGGAAAGTGAAAGGAAGTGGAATTTTAATCCATCTCTTTTTTTCCTTGATATAACCTTTGAAATTAGGTTTGGTGAAGGCAGTATTAAATGAGCTAGTGATTATTTTAGGATATTACTTAAGCAAATGATTATCACCACCGATAATTAAGCATTGACTCAATTGAGCCTGTTTTTCTTTTAAGCTTTTTTGCTTGAGTCTTTCTCAGGCTTTTGACTTTTTCCTAGTTTTGAATATTGATTTCAGTCTTTGACTCTTGGTATATTTAAACAGCATGAATTTGAATGGAATGTTCCCTTTTAAAATGCTGTATAGTTGAGTATGTTCTCTTCTAAGATGAACCCACAAAATACAGGGAGAAGCAATAACATAGTGATATTTTACCTGTAAAGATGTATTCTGCAAAAGCCTATTAAAAATCAACACCGAAGCCGGGCATGGTGGCTCACACTTGTAATCCCAGTACTTGGGAGGCTGAGACAGGAGGATCCGGGTTCGCGGCCAGCCTCAGCTACTTAGTGAGGCCCTCCACAACTTAGTGAGACCCTGTTTCAAAATAAAGAATAAAAAATAGGGTTGGGGATGTAGCTCAGAGGTAGAATGCCCCTGGGTTCAATACCCAGTACTGCCAAAAAAAAAAAAAATCAACACAGAAATCCTGAAAGCAAGTAATCACATGATATAAATGTGCACTGCTATGTGTGTACATGCACACATGTATTAGCCACTGGGAGCCATACTGGCATTGGCATAAAGAGGGTTGAAAGTAAAGAGCTTTACAAGAATGGAGACTTAGCTGAGTTCATTAGTAATGGGAAAAAGTTACTATTAGAAAGCACCTTCAAGATTTCTGATAAATGAGTCTGTATCTTTGGTACTGGTTACTAGTCCTCCTCTACTGCCTAAATACTTCATGACCATAAAAATCCCTAATGGGGTTACAGTTTTTGGGGAGATACAAGTGTGATCTCACAAAAAATCCAGACCTATTCAGGATGTGTTTTTTGTGGCTCTACCATACTATAGTAGCAACCAAGTAGGTCATCTGATGTATGATCTCAGAAAACAGCCCCCTTTTTATCCCCTAAAAAATCAGGTCAAAAGTTCGGGTGCGGCTTTTACGCGGATGACTGCCTGCTGTTACAAGGTAAAATTCTGCTCTTTTCCGCCCTTTTTATGCAGCAACTCATTTGCAGGAATACTGAGAAAATTCCATTTGATCTCCTAAACTTTCTCCCTTTACCAGTTCTTAAAGAATTCTCTTAAAGGAATCCTCCAGAGATTCTACTACTGTCTTCTCTCTACCTTTTACCTTAAGGCTATGAGAGGCTCCAGAAAAACTAACACACTGACCAAATGTCCACTTTTTCTTTTTGTAAGGGGCTGGTCTCAGAGGATTCATGATAGGATTATTATCTAATTGATGTCTAGGTTTGTTGTTAGGACTTGCAGTAACATAATTCAACCTTTGAATTTATCCAAATGAAACCCTTTCCCCAATGTAAGATTCCATGTATGGATAATTTGGTTTTCCTTTTTGCCTCATCCAACCCATTAATCCTGGAATGCTGATGAGCAATTCTTTTCTTTTATCAATATGAGTTCCTCTTAACCTTACTTTTTCTGCCTTACTGAGCCACTGGGGACTGACTTTCATAGGACAATAATTAGTTCATTCTAAGTCTTCCAAATTTACTATCTTTTTCTGAAAAATTTAAGATATGATAAGTAACTTAGTTTTCAAGTTCTTCTTTGCAAAGATATCAGCTGCTATTTCCTTTCGAACCCATATTATTCAATGGAATATTTTGTTCAGATAAAATTTCTTATGAAATCAAAGTTGCTATTGCTTACACATTTTTAAATACTTATAAAGTTTACCTTTGGTAAAAAAAAAATGGACTAGGGTATTATATATGCAACTAACATTTCAAAAGTTATTTTATCTAACATCTATACCTCCTATAGCAATTTGGGGGGTTTCCTCACTAATTTATAATAATTCGTGCAGCTATTATATTCTCATCTGTGTGGTATTTTATTTTATATTCTAATTTCTTATCAGGTCTGTAAAAAAGACAGAGCTTTTACTCTTACCTTATTCCTTCATTCATGTAAATATATGAGTGTCAGCTGTGCTGATAATAATCTCCTTATACAAATATGTGTCAAGTTATGCTGATGTAAATTCCAAATAGCTTTTGATAAAATTGTTGAATTTGACCAAAGTTTTGTAAAAGTCAGAAATAATGCCTCTTTCAAGTGAAATATGGGCCAAACTATAAAGTTATACATTCAAGTCAAATGAATATATATATTTAAAACCAGTTCAGAAGAGAATATGAATGTTTCTTCAAACTAATACCATTAGTTTCAGAAGCCAAAAATGCTCTGTAATTATTTTAATAAATTATAATTTAATTACCTTGATCTTTACCTATAATATATGTATATATGTGTATATATATGTATATACCTATATGTATATATGTGTGTGAGTATATATGTTTATATACATATACATATACATACACATGTACATATACAGAGTAATTCGAATCCTGCTCATTTTCTTCCACTTAAATTTATTTTAGGATTCCCACAAATATATATCATAATATTCCTTAGTGGGGAGAAAACAGCAAGTAAATAATTCTTTCTTAATTTCCCTTCTCAGAATGTTTTTTATTTTAAATGTGATGGTAAAATTATACTAAAAATGCATTTATCAGGATTTGAGAGACAGTGAAAGTGATTCAAGTTCAGAGGAGGAACGGAGAGTCACTACCCGGGTTACTCGCCGGCGTTTGATTATAAAGGTATCCCACAGCCAGACTGTTATGCACTGCTGTGTTACTGGAAATTCCTTTCATGTGGTTTTGAAAATTCAGCCTGCTTGATAACTATGCAGCTCTGTGTTTCTTTGCACATTTGAAAACTTATTTAAAAAAAAACAAAAGCAAGCCATGTTGCCTGGTAGTGAGTATTCTGTATAGTCCCACTTGACATGTGGCATTTGTAATTTATCTGAGAGTTTGGGGCATTTATATCCTGGTGAGAGGAAAATTCACATCAAATGAAATATTCGGCCGAAACCTCAGAGACAAATGGGGTGTGAGGTAAGATAAGAAAGATAATGAAAAATTAAAAGGCTTCTTTCTCAAATTCCTGCTGCCTTAATTCTTAGATGGAAGTCAGTTCTTCATTACCAATCAGTGGCTGAGAATTTTAAGTTATAGCCTGGCATGAATGTATGTGACATAATGTAAGTCAAGCAAAAACTTTTGAGATAGGTTTTTACTATACTGACATGCACAAAACATAGTAAGCTGTACTTTTAAGTATAGAAGGCAGTTTTTGCTAGAACACAGCACAACTGGAAACAATATGAGTAAATATTGTTCACTTCCCTACTGTGGCTTTTTGAAGCCCTGACCTTACATATGCTGAAGTCCACCAGAATGCTTCTTGCAGTCTGCCACTCGTCTTCGTCACTTTGTCTTTAGAAAGGCCTTTCTTGATGTAAGAATAATTAAGTGCAGAGAACTAGGAAGCTGTTTTCAATGCACAAAGCTTTGAATGTGATCCAAATAACTTGAGTCTTCTTCGTTAGTAGCTTGGGGAGAAAGAGAAGAAAAAAATGTCCATCAAACTTATCCAATCCCAGCCGGGTGGGTGTGGTAGCATACACTTGTAATCCCAGTACTCGGGAGGCTGAGACCAGAGGATCCGGGTTCACGGCCATCCTCAACTACTTAGTGAGGCCCTGCGCAACTTAGTGAGACCCTATTTCAAAAATAAAGAATAAAAAAATAGGGCTGGGGTGTAGCTCGGAGGTAGAATGCCCCTGGGTTCAATCCCCAGTTCCGAAAAAAAAAAATTATCTAATCCCAAAGTATCAGGAGACCTAGCAGAGAAGCTGGCTTATATATCCAGAATTTCTTAATCCTGAAGTTTTATACTTCCATGAAGATCTGATGAAAGAAGAGAAGACACTGTCAAATCTGCTCTGATATCATTTTTCTAAGACTCTGGAAACAGAGACGAAAGTAAGTCTTTGTCTAAATGTTGAGAGTTCAACAGGTGCTCTCCAGAAAGCATCAGTCGCTTCTTTGGAAATTCTACATAGGCAAGCCAAATTACTAATTGCCATCTAGCATATCTGCAAGTATTCAACCTGTGAGCTATAAAATCCTCAGAGTCACCTCTCACATGTTCTCTGGGATAGGAGGGGTCCTCAATTCAGGTTTTCCAAAGGTCCTTTGCTCAGGTTTTGCTATTCACATGATCAGTTTCTTCTAGAAATGATATTTTAAAGTGAAATATCTAAAAACAACACACCAGACATACATTTTATGCTTACCATATGACATACTTAAGTTGAATCCAATCTTACCTCATGGCATTATGATAGCTGACCCTTAGAGAAGTACACTCTCCTCTAAGACAGAAGAAAAAAATCATGCAAATTTAAGCAAAAAGCTGAGAAGCAGGGAGTAAATAAGTTTTACTCTAAAGAAGACAGAAACAAAACAACATCAACACCTCTCAAGTCAAAGAGGATTATTTCTTTTGGTCTGCTAGAATTCTAGACATGCATCAGCAAGTCAGCTTTTAAATAATTTTATTACTGTGAGTTATTGAGTTTAATAGATGATCAATAATATGTAACACATCAATGTATTTATTAAAAGCTTAGGTTTAAAAGACCAAAATACCCTATGATGTTATTGGCTTCATAGAATAGAGACAATAATTCTCCCCGAAGCCTCCCTTCTTGACGTTGGTATGGTTTTAGACTGACTGAGTGGAATCATCAGAGGATAGGTTTTATAAGTGGAGGAGCACTGTATAAACAAGCTTTGAGAAATCTCTTCCACATGTGATGGAGAAATCAAAAGCTAAAGAATAGCTATAATTATCATTCAAAGTTACAGCTATAACAAAAAACTAAATTACATACCTAGGTTCCTTTCTGGTTAATATTTTTCTGGTTAGGTTTTTGGAGTAGTTGAAAAGAATCACAAGTCTGTTGCTTTTCTCTGTACTCCATAGGGTGGTATCCTTCATACAGTAACTATGACATGGGAATGTCCGGCCCTAAATGGGTCAAGACTGAAATTACTCCTTTTCCTACATGACAACACTAACGATTTGAAATTAATTGATTCGCTCAAAATCACCCAGCTGGACAGAAGCAGCTAGGACCAGAACCTTCTCCTACCTAGTGCTTTTTCCACAATGCTGTATTTCTCTTCCAGAACAAGTGAAAAGGGGTCCCTTTGGCTAGACTAAACCAGGCACTTGGCCATTCAAACCTTCCCAGTGGCACAGAAGAGGGCAGCACTAGGCTGTCATGGCTGGAATTTGACCTCCTTCATGGATGCTGTCCCACCCTGAACTGAACCAGCAGAGTTACATTGGTGGCCACAGTCATCGCTCTAGTACTGGTATCTCAGCACTAAAAACTGTTTGGGAGTCTTCCGTTCTCCCAGAAATAGCTTTGGCTGGAAAAGGTCTCCCAAAGGAAGCAGTAGGGCTCAGAATTCCACTGCCACAAGTCTGGGCGAGTCTTCTTAACATTCAGTTTACATAATAAATGGGTTGAAAGTATAAGTTTGATTCTTCACTTTATTTTCACATGTAGGCCCATTCATTTTTTTCTGAGGTTTTCACTTTCTTTTTGCATTTAATATTTTCAAAACCCTATGGAAAGAGTCAAGTGTAAATTATCCCATTCATTATGGGATTTTGAAATTTTATGAGCATATTCATTTATTTCTGTATAATTTGATAATTTCATAGTGATTTCAAATGCTTAGATGCATTATAAGCTACTGACCAGTCCTGCTTGTTTTATTTGCCTAGCAAATTCAGTGATTATGAAGGTTAAAGGTTTAAGCCAACTCACAGCTAAACTATGGTGAAGTTTGTTAAGATTCAAATAACTGAATTTTTACTATATAATACAACTGCTTTTTAAATTCATTTTTAACACTTTTTTCTGGCTTCCTAAAGAAGAGTTTATATGGTTCTTCAAATCAACCAACTCAGTAGTATATAAAGTTCTTTCTAACCATTCCAGATCCCAGAGTAACCACTGTTTGCAAGCTTTAGATTGTTTTTATATACATATATCAGTATACAGAATCTATGTTAATACGCAAACTCAGGTAGAATATAACAATAGGTTATACTTATATAAAACTTAGGGACTTGCTTTTTGCAAAATATACCATCTATCCTTTATTCTTAAAATTAAATTGTATTTTTCTCCAAATACATGAAACCAACCATAGGAAACACAAGTAACATTCCCATAAAACACTTGGTCCAGATTCTAGTGCATTTAGGTATGAGACCTCCACATTTTTTCAATTTCCTTCTGTCTCTTAATTGTGTTACTTGAACTAGTCATAGCAAGATTAAGGATAAACAAAACATGAGCAGCAAAACGCATTTTCTTTCCACCTACACCACAGTGAGGTAAAATGAGTCTTTTGTCTCACCCATGGTCATGACCCACATACCCACAATCTAAGAATACAAAGGCACCTTGCAGTAAGAAAAAAGAATGAGAACAGAATTTTGTTATCAAAACAGGAGCATGTTTTAGTCTTTATTCTGTCATTTTAAACTCAGCCACCTTTCCAGTGGTTGAACTTGAGGCAGTCATAGAATGTTCTCATCCTTGGCTGGCACTGACAAAATGGTTGGAACCACTATCATTTTTATGCCAGTAACACTGAGAATGTTGGAATGCAGCTGTCTTTGTGATTTGCCATTTCTCCCAGAAAAAAAACTACATCTGTATACCGCACTGTAACATTATCCATTTCACCTTTTTAACAAGAAGTTTGACTGACAGGTCAGTAGATCCCTGGAATACAAGTCCACGCTTAATATATTTATCCTTGTTCCCCCATACTTTAAGTGGCACAAATCTAAAATTGAACACTATCAAAGAAGGTAACGTATTATAGATACTGTCCTATTTTTGCTCTCTGAGCAGTTTGTCTTGTTATAAAAGCATAGCACTAGTGAAGCGATATTAAGGAGCCATCTCAATCCACCAAGCTGCGTGTGAGCAGGAAAACACAAGCCTATCCTGGGACCTGACCGTTTACTGCACTTTAACTTATCAGAGGAACTGCTTTAGCAGTTTCCTTCTTCTTCATCGAGAAAAGTTACTAACTGAAAGAGAAAATCAATACCAAAGGATTTAGGATTTTATCTCACCAGGCACGGTGGCATATGCCTGAAATCCCAGTACATGGAAGGCTGAGGCAGGAGAATCACAGGTTCAAGTTCAGCCTCAGCAACTTAGAGAGACCCTGTTTAAAAAAAAAAATAGGGCTAGGGCCGTAGCTTGGAGGTAAAACACCTCTGGGTTCAATCCCCAGAACCACACACACACAAAAAATATATCTCTCCCACCACTTGGCCTATGGCAATGGAGACAGCCATCACATAAAACTGTTCACAGGACAGTTATTCTCTCTCTCTTTTTTTTTTTTTTGTGGTGCTGGGGATTGAACCCAGGGGCATTCTACCTCCGAACTACACCCCCAGCCCTATTTTTTTATTCTTTATTTTGAAACAGAGTCTCACTAGGTTGTAGAGGGCCTCACTAAGTAGCTGAGGCTGGCCACAAACCTGGATCCTCCTATCTCAGCCTCCCAAGTACTGAGATTACAAGCATGCACCACCACACCCGGCTTCTCGTTTAAGATCTATGAAAACTCAGTCTAAAAGTAAGACTTTCCCTGAACCCTAATAGTCTTTTGAAGAAATGTATATATTACCCTTAGCAAGTGAATTTTTAAATGAAACTAACAAGGGTGATAATTATCATGCCCCAACTAAGATACTATGTTAACTCAAATTAGACAAAACTCAATCCACAAAATCTCTAGAGATGCAGTAGGACTAATGAAGAAACACTGTGCTCAGGGTGAGATGATCCAGTTACAACTCTTAATTGTTGGCTTTTTTGTTGTTGTTCAACAAATGAAGCCTTCTGGTTTATCTGTGTGTGACTGTATTCTCTCTCTCTCTCTCTCTCTCTCTCTTTTTTTTTTTTTTTGGTACTGGGGATGGAACCCAGGGGCAATCTACCTCCGAGCTACACCCCCAGCCCTATTTTTTATTCTTTATTTTGAAACAGGGTCTCACTAAGTTGTGAAGGGCTTCACTAAGTAGCTGAGGCTGGCCGCGAACCTGTGATCCTCCAGTCTCAGCCTCCCAAGTACTGGGATTACAAGCGTGCACCACCACACCCGGCTTAACTGTATTCTCTAATTCTATATTTTCAAGTTCTTCCTTCTTGGCATTTGTTGCTAACTGTCCTTCTTCTACATGCTTGAGTTTTAATGCTTGAAGGTTGTTGACTGCTAAGTAACCACCAGTGAAGTGAGCCTCCCCTGCCCCAGTCCCTCTCTTTGTGAAATCCCAGAGCATGTGTGTGCTGTTTGGAGTGGTGTGGCGGTCTCTCCGTGTAGTACGTTGCTAACCTCTATGCCACATCCTTTAGGGAGAGGAAGCAAAAAACATTCCTGGTGAATCTGTCACAGAAGAGCAGTTTACTGATGAAGAAGGCACCCTCATCACCAGAAAAGTAATCACTGATGAGATTTTATATTTCTCTTGGAATTCAAATTTAAATGCTGTAGTGTCGCCTCTTGAAATGGAAAAAAAAAATCTCTATTTTCACTATTGCTTCCCACAGATCACTCGGAAAGTAATAAGACGAATTATCCCACAGGAAAGAAAACAGGATGAAGTGGTAATGAGAGGATTGCCAAAGAGAAAGTAGAGGATTCAAGCTTTTTGTGCATTCTCTAGAAATGCTGCTAACAGACTGGCATCCGCAGTGTGGCAGCTTGAAGCATGTGTTGCTTTTGACATGTGCACCTTTTGATCAGGGTCAAATAAAAGACTTTTCTTCCTAACATCCCTGAATGTTAGGTATTTTTTTTTACTGTCTTCAGAGTTTTGATGGAGCTAGGTTCACTGCCACCCACAAACCCCTTGGGGGTAGCCATGTCCTGCTCTGGGCTCAGCCTTCAGCCCCGGATGAAGGGCAAGACACAAGGACAGGACTTGAACCTTGGGATGGTAGAAATCTCAGTTCACAATCCTTATGTCAGATCCATATGGTTTCCTTTTCCAACATATTCTGTAGGGAGATCTTCCATCTTCCATCTTCACCTGGGGAGGCCCCCCTCTTTGGGTCTCCCTATCGCCAGCAGGCCAGTTACAAATCAAACCCATCACTGAGCAGCGTTACTCACCAGGGAATCTCCGTCTCTCAAAGGACACACCTAGTTATTTTCATTTTGTTCCCCAGCTGTTTACCCTTGCCTATTTAAAAACAGAAACTTTGATTATGCTTACATATGAAAAAAGTGAAAATTCCGCAGGACTAGATCAGAAAATTGGAAAGGCTACTTGTGTTGTCTGATATAAATAGAGTAAACAGTATTTGTGCAACAGCCTCCCTCTCAGAGGAGTGTGTTCATGGAACTCAGGGAAGAGAAGTCTTGTTTTATGGAAAACTGATGCCTCCTTGGTCTGTCTAGGAATGACAAAACAGTGCTGATAACTCCCCAAACCAAAAGGAAAAAAAAAGTCACTCCTATCTGCGGCATTCCCTTGGTTTTTAGTTCTTAATTCACCCTTTACTGAGAAAGTACTGTCTCATTACAACAGATCACTTAAAGCCCTACTGGCTTAAAATGTCAAATTGTGATGTACTGACTTTTTCTTTAATTGGAGCTTGGCGGCCTTGTGAGCTGTAGTGACTATTTCTTCTATTTTACTATAAGGAATGGACAGGCTGCTCTTTTTAATAATTTATCGCTAACCTGCTAGATTATTGTGAAGTACAGTTACGTTGTACTCACTGTGACAGATGCTCTGTCCCTGTTGCTTGCCTGGATGGTGCTAAACTGTGTGGTTAGACCAAATGGATTGTATGTATTTTTAGACTTGCAGTGACAAAGAGCTTTACCTGGTTGCATTTATCCTAATCCAGCCTCCAGGAGCCAGAATGGGAATTCCTTTATAACTACACCTCTTTCACCACAAAATCTTAATATGTACATTCCTTTTGAAGCAGGGAGAAGCTTATAAAGTGAAGACAAAGAAAGAAATCCGGCATGTGGAAAAGAAGAGCCACTCCTAACAGCGAATGGTCAGTCAAGGTGTGAAGTATGCTCGTATCCCTTCCTGTGAACCTTCTAAATTTCCCTAAAGAAGTGATTCAGATCTTCCCCATCCTCTTTTTCACTGAGTTTTGGCTTTGAAAAATCCAGTATGAAGTTGCTCACTTTCTTTTTATGTTTATGGATGCGCACACACACACACACACACACACACACACACACACACTTAAACTACATATACACTTACATATAAACATGACTTTAATTCAATCTGTAAACTTTCTCCTGGCAAATTAGACAGGAATTTAAATGTAAATTCAAATGTAAATTGCAGAAACAAATATCAACAGTGATTTCTATTTTATTTTGGTACTGGGGATGGAACCCAGGAGCATTCTACCTCTGAGCTACACCTCCAGCCATTTTTATTTTTTGTTTGGAAACAGGATCTCGCTAGGTTGCTAAGAGTCTCACTAAGTTGCTGATGCTGGTTTTGAACCTGTGATCCTCCTGTCTCAGCCTCTCAAGTACTGGGATTACAGGTATGCATGACCATGCCCAGCAATAGTGATTTTTAAATCTCCTATTCTGTAAGAGCATGGGCTTACTATGAAATGAAGTAGAAATATACAGTCTTAACAGGAAGACTATTTGGCAACAAATAATTCTTCTGACTAAATGTACTCTGAGAGTTGTATTAATCCAGCCTTTCACCATTTTAGTAGAAGAGCATCTGAGGATATACTTTGGTTGAAAGATAGTGCCAAGTCTAAGTTAAATGAGTAAAATTCCATATGCTACTGCATTTTATATAAACCAAAGCAAAAAAAATTAGTTAATGGCATACTATTTGTCTTTTAAGTTAAATGTTTAGTAAATGACCCTTGTTTAAATTTGACTGGTCTTTTCTTTACAGATCACATTATTTTCCTTTAACATTATTTTTCTGAATTTTATATTATCTATTTCTTTCTACTTAGCTACAATTGGAAGCTGGGAATGGTGGAGCACATCTGTAATCCCAGCTACTCAGAGGCTGAGGCAGGAAGATTACAAGTTCCAGGCCAGCCTGGGCAATTTAGTGAGACCTGTCTCAAAGTAAAAAAAAAAAAAATATATATATATATATATATATTTAACTCACTGGTGGAATGCTTAGCTAGTATGTACAAGGCTCTGTGTTCATGGGATGAAAAATAGTTCTGAAAAGTCCTCCATGGAAAAAAGTCATCAGAATCATTTCTTTAAGGGTCATTCACCTTCGTCCTCTGAGCTCCCTGGCCAAAGCAACAAATAGATTCCAGTTTTCCCTTTCATATATCATCTGTTCCCTACCTACTGACAATCCTGGTATTTGCAATACCGAGATAAGGAACTGAGAAATAACCTAGTTTCAGTACCTCTAATTGTGTGTGTGAGGTCACTAAGGCCCAGATAAGTTCTCAAGCCTTATCCTTTGTTTTTTTCACTCTAAGATTTCTTCTCTTCTTCTGTGAGGCTTTCTGCAGGGACACTTAGAAGTCACTGGCAGGCAACACTAGCATGGTACTTGCCCTTACTGAACTTATATTTTGGAGATTGAGTGGTAGCCAGGCATAATTAATCAACCACCTCAAGTATGTAGTGGCATTCATTAAACTACTAAGAACTGCGGATGCTCTGGAAATATTTACCATTCATCCTTTTCCCAGTGCTTTATGTGTGCCCTTCCTTCAGTTCCCACACACAGTCTTCTTGGATAGGTGTCTTTCTTATCCTCATTTACTAGACAAAAGGTCCAAAGTAGTTAATTGTCCAAGTTCACACAAGTAAAAAGTGGCAGAAATAAGAGTACAAACCCTATCAAGCAGCCTCCAGAGCCTATATTCTCAGTCTTGACCAAAGACCTGACTGGGTCTGAGGGGACAGGGAAGGTTCCCTTGAGAATGTCACGTGTGTGCTGAGTTTTATGATGTATAGCAGTCAGTTATCTCTGTAAGGATTCTAGTCTTCATCCTAAAACCAGGAGGAAACCACTGAAGGATTTTAAGGCCAGGGTGAGATACTCAATGTAAGCTCTTTATCACTCACTCCAAATGCAGTTAGAGAATGAATTGCAGGGATAATAATGGATCAATGTAAGACCTGTTACGAGACTTGTAGATGCTAGCTTTGGCAGTGAAGATGGATACATCAAGAGCTAAAGACATGACTTGCTTTTTTATTGGATGAGAAGAGTAAAAGACAAGAAAATTAAGGATGGTACCAACATAGAGGCAGCTAGAGTGAGCCCACCGATTATGCATGTCCTACTTGTGGACCTGGTGAAAGACTAATTATGTACAGCAGATTCATAAAGTACTAAGCCTGAGTTTGTTGTCTTGAATTAGTCTATTCCAGCAATTCTATGTGATAAATGAAGTGAAAGCAGAAGAGGGTTTGGTTTTAGTGTGATCCTAAAAGTTTGGCAACTTGTTTAGTCATACACTCAGTTTCCAGGTGGGGAAGAACCAGAAAGGTCATCTATACCAGCAGAGCCATTTCTCCACCAGCGAAGTGACACGTATCTCATATCCATGAATAAATGACACCAAAAAAAATGACAGTGTTGATCCAAGGTCCTTTAGAATATATTAGTATAGAAATGATTTGGTTACTAAATATACAAGAGCCTTAAAATTATGATCACCATGTAAAGAAATTGTCAGAGGCAGGCACTGTGGTGCATGCCTATAATCCCAGTTACTCAGGAGGCTGAGGCAAGAGGATTGCAAGTAGGAGGCCAGTCTGGGCAACTTAGTGAGACCCTGACTCAAAGTAGAAAGGGCTGAGGATGTAGCTCAGTAGTAGAGTACTTGTCTAGCCCTAGGTTCAATCCCAATACCACAATAGATGATGATGGATAGATGGATAGATGGATGATAGATAAAGTAATTTTGTCAGGCTAACTTGCACTCAAATTGTGAATGTAAGAATGACTTCAGCATAAAACAAACAATGTGTCAGATGGAAAGAACGGTCATTTGTCAGAAGGCCTAATTTTACTTTACAGGATAGTATTTACCTTCCATTACGTGAACTTAGGAAATGGGTTCCAGGATATGGAAATCCAGAACACTGAATGTAATGCTCTGGAAACAAAAAATCTGTTTGCAAATATGCCGAGAGTTTTTACAGTCCTGCTTGCTGCTTTTTTATATGCTTTTATTGGTACATTATAGTCTCACATCATAATGTGAATCATGTTGACAGTATTTTTTAATATAACATAGCAAGTGGAATGCTCCCAATCTCAGTGAATCTCAGATGGTGACATTAAAAGTTCTGTTTCCTGTTTTAGAACCAGTTGACTTTTGAGCTCTCTGAACCCTGAGCCTGCTTTTCTTTGATATGGAATGATAGCTATCCCATTTTTAAGGGGAAAAGTCAATGACTTCAAAAATTTGTATGTAGTATAAACTGATTTATAGTATACAAAGTATTTTAACATTTTTATCTTATTTAGTCCACTTTTGCTTGCAACCTTTTACAGGTGAGGATACTAAAGTTCAGAGGGTGAGACGATGTGTCCACTGTCACACGGTTTATGACTGGTAGAGCCAGGACTTGAATGCAAGATTACTGACACTCAGCCTACTGTTCTTTCTATTATACAATGCTGTCTTTCCAAAATTATACTCATCTCCTGTCAAATGAATATTGTATGCCAGGCACTAGGTAAAATCATTACATATATTACTTCATGTAATTACCAAAACAACGCTGTGAGATGTTGTTGTTGTTGCTGTTGTTTTTAGAAATAAGGAATTTGAGGTTTAGAAAAGTTAAATGATTTAACCAATGTCCTACGGCTAGGGAGCAAAAGAATGAAATTTGAACTCATATAGAACCTAAGTTCTTAACTTCTGTAAACTCAAATGGAAATTTTGAATCAAAAGGGAACCTATAATAAATTTCTTTATGAAAACACTCATAGTTATTCATCACTTTTTAAAACAAAGCAAACATTTTAAAGCACCCATTATCTCTGAATTTTTACTTCACATGCCACTAGAGGGCCGATTAGTGAGGTCAGGAAAAGGAAAGCCATGAGGAAGACCTACATTAACAAGTAGCTGTATTCCAGACTTCATCTGAGACAATGCTCGGGACCTTGCTCAGAGCACTTGGAAGGCAAGTGCCTCAGCTTGCTAGGGGCAGCACTTTGAGGCCAAAAATTCCACTCATTTCATTCCTTCCTTCAAAGAATATTTGATCATGTACCTGGTTCAGAGGGGAAGGACAATACACAGTGGTGAATAAAACCTCCATGGTCCCACCTTTCTGGATTTTTCAGAGTCCACAAGTGGGAAAGAGATGGTACCAATGTTTAACACCAAAAACATAAAGGCCAGGATCCATATAAATACAAATATAGACTTGGGAGCTAGGGAAAGTCTCTCTGAAGCCAAGACATGTAAGTGAAGACCGCACAGGTGGTACCAACTATGAAAAGAATGGAGAAGAGGGTATATCATGTACAATGGCCTGAAGGCACAGAAAGGGCCACCATATTCAAGGAAATCAAAGATCAGTGTACCAGGGTCTGGAAGAGATGGGTGTAGGGCAGGCACGAGAAGAAATAAGAAATGCATCATCATTCGGAGCTCTGACAGTCAAAGGAAATGATTAGATTTCATTCCAAGCCTTTAAAGAGTTTTAAGCAAGAGCCTAATTCTCCTCCCCATTTTTATTTATCTATGTAGAGAATGGATAAAGAGATGAATAAAGCAACCAGTTAGGAGGTTATTGCTGGGGCCCAACTAAGTCATAATGGGGACCTGGGCCAGGACCTGGGCAATAGTTTTAGAAAGATTGACAGTACAGCTTTAGAGCATGGTGGAAAGAGTCAAGTCTAGAATGACTCCCAAGTGTTAGTATAAGCAACTGAATACTAGAGAAAGGAGCAGAAGTGAAAGAGAACTTGGTTTTAAAGAGAGTATCAGACATCCAAGCTTGGACTTGGCAAGTTCAAGGTGCTTATGAGACATGAAAGTGTTTAGTTTGGTAAGTCTAGAACACCGATGAGAGGTTAGGGCTGGACAGACAATGTGGGAGTCATCACTGAAGCAGCAGGTTTGGAACACTAGAGAACAGATGTCATTACCTAGGGAGAAGGTTGAAGTGAGCAAAAGAGAGCTTGGGAATGGTCCTAAGAACATTTCAGAGAAGTTTAAAAGATCATAGGGGGAGTTGATGGAAAAACATTTGAATGTAAGACCCTCAGTCATGAGAAACAGAAGAGGGCCTGAACTGGGCAAGAGAATAGGAAGGAGAGGGCAGATGGAGGAAGAGCTTGGAAGTATAACAACCGGAGTAATTCTAATGGGGTGTAGAGGAAGAGGAAGAGTGAGGATCTCAGCGTTGGAACTTACATGTAATCCTTAGCAAAAATGTCAAACCTAAGACCACAGAGACAGATTGAGGATTATGATAGTATGTATGTGTAAGGAAACAGGCTTTGTAGATGCTGTGTGTGTAGTACCCTCGATATTTGTCAATGATTTCAATCAGAAGTTTGAGCTAAAGATCCTAAAGGTGTAGGGGTTAGAAGTAAAGTAGATGGACTTGCCCAGCAGTTTGCCAGCCCTGAGTGCTTGCCCAAGTTACTTCTGTATCTTAATTTTATCACCTCTATTTTTATCCCAATAGAGCAGAGAAGGGCTTGGAATTCAGCCCTCACGAATAGCAATAGCCCTCTGTCCCGGTCGGTCGAAGGATAGTAGTAACACATCTCAGAGTTGTGTTTACAAGTAAATGAGTTAATACATGTAAATAAGTGTGAGCTATTCTTGTTAGTGTTGAGAAGAGAACCAAGAATAGAGCTGAGAAGAGTTGGGGACAGAGGCTGGGGGCTAAGCAGCAGCCAGGGATGCTGCACAGGCCAGGCGGAAGGAGTCACAACATCAGAGTCACCATCCTCTTCAAGTGAGGGTGGTCTCTTGGTTATTCCTTATCACTGTCTTACTAACAAGTGTTCTCATTCCTTTTTTACTAAGGGATGAATGAGGCAGAGATGGCAAAGTCCCTGGGGCTAAAATTAATGACAGGTCTGAATTTTACCTCCACCTTGGGATTCTGCCTCACAAAATTCGTGGCTTGAATTGCTTCACTCCAAATTCAGGACCCTGCCTGCCAGGATATTTTCCCAGGGTTCATTTGGAGTAGATATGTTTTTATATCATGTTTCCCTTATTTATTTTTCTTAACCTTAAAAAAAAAGAATCCCTCATTAACCAAACGCCTTGGCTTCAAGGTAAGGGCAAGGTTGTGGAGTCAGGTGCTCTGACTTCCAATGCTGACTCCGCCATGTGCTAACTGTGCCCTAGAGCTCATTGTTAACCTCTGTGGCTCTGTTTTCATATTTGTACAATGGAGGAAATAATAGTACCTCATTGTTATGAGGATTAAATGAGCTAACCACTTTAGAACAGTGCTTGGCACATAATAAACATTTAGTAAAAATAAATTATATTTTTCTTTCACTGTCCAAATATGATTCATTTTCCCTTTTTCCTGCAAGTTCCCCCCTTTTTATTACAAGTTACTAGAAAAGAACAAACTGCAGAAAGCCCCATTTATTGGTGTTAGTTGAAGAACAAATCTACCTGAAATGGAATTATTTTAAGACTAAATTGTAGTTTATTATAATTACATGTAGTAATTAGAATTATTTCTTAGAAAAAAATATTCTTTGCCCCATGGATCCTGTAACTTGAGAGAGAGAAGGGAAAGGAAGAGGGAACTGGGTTATGGGGAGAAAGGAAGAACTAGAACAAAGAATTCTATCCTTTATGGGCTGTGGAGAAGGTGTATCAAAAAGGCTTTCATCAAACCAAGACAGAACTAAGTGTCACAGGTGAGCGTGAGATGACCTGCAAAGGTGGGTGGATCTCATTAGGGACAGAAGAGTCTGCACTTCCATGGAGACAGCATTTGAAACCAGCGTGGAACATAGAAGAGTTACATATATGATGATTAGAAAGGGAAGCAAGGTGGATGCAAACTCATGAGCTAAGGAAAAGAAGTTGGAAAACAATGTGTAATTGAAAATGGGCAAGTAGTCTAGATCCTCGAAGTCAGGTCTATGAACAGCACTATCAGCATCAGCTGGGAGCCGCTCGCCTACTGAATCCAAATCCGCATTTGAAGATGCCCGAGGTGATACAGATGCACTTTAAACCTTGAGATGCACTCTGCCAGGGCACATCACTGGCTCTCAAGCTTGATCGAACACTGAAATTGTCTGAAGAGGTTTTTTTTGTTTTTTTTTTTTTTGCGGTACCGGGGATTGAACCCAGGGGCGTTCTACCTCTGCGCTACACCCCCGGCCCTATTTTTTTTTTTACTTTATTTTGAAACCGGGTCTCACGAGGTTTCAGAGGGCCTCACTAAGGAGAGAGAGAGAGAGAGAGAGAGAGAGCGAGCTGAGGCTGGCCGCGAACCTGGATCCTCCAGTCTCCGCCTCCCAAGTACTGGGATTACAAGCGTGCACCACCACGCCCAGTTTAAGTACTGGGATTACAAGCGTGCGCCACCATGCCCAGCCTGTCTGAAGAGCTTTTAAAATTGTTTTTATGCTGGGCCCATCCCAAGAAATTCTGGATAAGCACGTATGGGATGTGGGCTAGACGTTGCGACAGCTAAAGTTTTCCCAGATAATTCTATTGTGCAATCAAGTTTGAAAACCACTAGAGATTGTGAAACAAAGCTTTTCAATGCAGGGTAGTGGGAATTAAGCCCCCACAATGTGCAGTAGACTGGGCTCTAAAGGGTTTCAGATGCCAAGCTAAGGGTTTGGGACTTTTTTTACACTGGGTATTAGGGACTAAAAACCATTAGGGAAAATTTGGTTCTATTGTGTGAGTATCTGCCTGACTTGAAAATGTGATTTGTAAAGTACAATATTCATCTCAGAAATACCAACTGCCATGAAAAAGTGCATTTAATTGCTGTTTTCTGGATTTTAAAATGTTTCTTAAAATTAAAAAATTACCATGAAATAATAGGAATGATTGGTTTTCTTAGTTTCACCTACCTTTGTACTTAAAAGGCATGCAAACCCAAAAAATGATTCTTAAATGCAAATGTGATTATCACATATCTATTATTTAAACCCAGAAAGGGGAAGTGATTGAAAATTCTACTTTTGAAGTGTCATCTTGGTGGCTTCTGCCTTCACACTGTCCCATCAGGTGGCTGTCATCAGCATTTATACTAAGTGTCATTTAGCCAAAGTCCTGATGCTTTTTGTACAACACTGTACTTGGTATAAAGTCTTTTGTACAATTTTGCTGTCCTTGTGGTTGGGATCCACACACTCTGATTGCATGGCTGAGGATAAGAGAGAACGTATAAGGGTACCTTAACTCCCACTAAAAAAAAAAAACTATCACCCAAAACATACCCAAATAGAGATGGGCATAATTAACAGCATTTAAAAAAGTATAGAAACATATCCACTATTTCTAGAAAGATAATGTTTGCTCATATTGAGGTAGAAGGGAAAGACCTTATTTCTTATTACCAAACTAACCTAGGAAGTTGGACTGATTTTAGAAGAAATGAAGGTTAAAAAAATATTCAACCAGGGTATAGTGATCTCATATCTATATAGACTCACTAAAAGTTATCAAATTGTATATTTTTAATAGATGAAATACAGTTTATAAATTATGTATAAATTAAGCTGTAAAATATAGGGGAAAGTTTAGCTGGAGCAAATTGCTGAGGTCCTCCCTAAGAAACTCAAGAACACTGTGGTAACATTATCACAGAACCATCTAAGAAGCCTGGTATCTTAAATGGTAGAAACAGAGGTGTGAAAATCCCTCTCTTACTTGGATTTGCCTACCCTTGGTAAAGTGATCTGCCCAAATGAGTCACTTTCCTTTTCTAGAAGCTCTGCAGAGTCTTGGGAGACGGGGAGAGATCATCCAAGAAGGAATCCCTACTTTGGTGGTGTTGGCACCAAGCATTAGTAACCTGGGACATGAAGGTCAATAGCATTTTTTTTTTTTTTT
>PVJS01037415.1:0-19923 GCA_004027185.1 Glis glis
GGAGAGGAGAGGGAGAGAGAGAGAGAGAGAGAGAGAGAGAGAGAGAGAGAGATTGTGAGCGCGCGCGCTAAGGTTGGCCGCGAACCTGGATCCTCCTGTCTCAGCCTCCCAAGTACTGGGATTACAAGTGTGCACCACCACAACCAGCTTCTTTACCTGTTTCATTGCTATTTTTGACTGTATTTGACTGTATTACCAACCTGGGCATTCATGTCTTAGGAGTCAGACAATAACTTAAAAGGAATTTCTAGCCAGGTGTGGTGGTGCACGTGTGTAATCCCAGTACTTGGGAGGCTGAGACCGGAGGATCTGGGTTCACGGCCAGCCTAAGCAATTTAGTGAGGCCCTCCGCAACTTAGTGAGACCCTGTTTCAAAAAAAAAAAAAGAATAAAAAATAGGGCTGGGGGTGGGGCTCGGAGGTAGAATGCCCCTGAGTTCAATCCCTGGTATTGCAAAAAAAAAAAAAAAAAAAGGAATTTCTATGTGGATTTTGCGATACTTTTTCTACAATTCCCTACCCTCCAAAACTCTTCTCTCAATTTCTAGCCATGCTGACTACCCCAGTCTCTGATTACTATCTCCTCTGCCCAGTAAAGCTGCTTTGAAAAAGATAATTGTTTCTCCTCCTCCTGTTTCTTTCTAGTGCTGCCATTACTATCCCCCACCCCAAGCACACTTCCATTCTTTGAGAATAGGGTAGGGGAAAGTCAGGTCATTTGTGATAAATGCATACTAAAGGCTTTGTGGATTTGTTTTTTGTTTTTAGCTTCATCAACTCAAGCTCCCCAAATAAGTTCTTGCTCAGTTAAAAAAAAATGAGCCAAATGTGGTGGCGCACACCTGTAATCCCAATACTTTTGGGAGGCTGAGATAGGAGGATCGCAGGTTGGAGGCCAGCCTCAGCAACTTAGTGAGACCCTTAGCAATTTAGTGAGACCCTGTTTCAAAAATAAAAAAGGGCTGAGGGTATAGCTCAGAGGTAGACAGCCCCTGGTTCAATCTCCAGTACCACAAAGAAAAAAAAATGAGCCTAGTTTGTTCACAGATGTGGGGCCCATAGTTCCCTGAAGAATGGAGAGCTACAGACTCACTTACCCTGTGAGCCGGCCGGGCTTCCTCGCCCAGCTGGGGATCAGCCTGCTCACCCAGCCAGGCGTGGAGAAGGCTCAGAGCCAGTCAGAACTTCCCTTTGTACTGTCAGAAGGCTGGGCAGACGGATGAGGCCACATACCAATGCCCCTGGTTACTTATCCTTTTTTTTTTTTTTTTTTTGCAGTACTGGGGACTGAACCTAGAGACATTCTACCTCCAAGCCACACCCAACCCAATTTTATTTTTTGTTTTGAAACAGGGTCTCGCTAGGTTGCTAAGAGTCTCACTCCATTGCGGAGGCTGGCCTCGAACCCGTGATCCTCCTGTCTCAGCCTCCCAAGTGCTGGGATTACAGGCGTGTGCCACCATGCCGGCTCACTTAACCTTTTGAGACTTACCCTCCGAGCCTCACCTTCTTTCAGCCGATCCGGTGTGTTCTTGCGCACACGGAGGCAGACTCTGACCTCCCCAGCAGGCCTGCTTCTTGCCACCTTTTCACGACACTCAAATACATCCCTCGACACTTCTCTGGGTGTGAACTCCATGGTTGCCACAACCTTCAGCACTGGCTGAGATCTACAGGGACATCAGAGGACCATCAGCAAACTTCAGACGGCAAAGAAGGCGCTTGGAGGGAGAATGCCTGGTGTGCTCCAACACCGTCTCACCTGAGCAGCAGCACGTGTCCCTGGGCCCCTACGGCCAGGTCCATCAGCCCGTCCATTGTGAGGTCCTGGCCCCCGCTTAGTGACTGACCGAAATACTGGAGCGTGGGGGAGAGCTGGGAGCCTGCGATCCGCTGAGGGTAGAGAAGAGAGGGAGGGAAACAGGGATGTGTACAATTACAGCTTATCAAGGAATGAGAGAAACCTAGAACTTTTCAAGAAATTGTTGGGGTGCTGGGGACTGAACCCAGGCACACTCTACCTCCAAGCGACACCCCCAGCCCTTTTTATTTTTTGTTTTGAAGCAGGATGTCACTAAGTTTCTGAGGGTCTTGCTAAGTTGCGGAGGCTGGCCTCAAACCTGTGACCCTCCTGTCTCAGCCTCCCATGTACCGAGATTACAGGTGTGCGCCACCCCACCTGGTTTCAAAGAATTATTTACCTTTAAATCACAACCTCAAGACAATACCCAAACTTTCCACTTATTACCTGGGTTTTCTACAGAAAACAAAAAGGTTTACTGGAAAGGAGTAAAAGTATATTATCTGGCTCCTCTGATTCTCATTTACATGGTCAGAATAATGTTGACCTTAACCAAAATTATCATGTAAATGAGAGGAGTGGGGGGGTAGAGAGAGTGTTGATTTGTGGGGAGAGGGAGGCTGGAAGGAAACAGTCTTCACCTTTGATGGTGGGAAGTCAGTGCTAAAACAAAAAGCAAGAAACAAGGGTTTCTTTATTCATCCATCTATGACCCCATACCTTGGCTACTTGGGGGGGTACTGGGGATTGAACCCAGGGCCATTCTATTCCAAGCTGCATTCCCAGTTCTCTCTCTCTTTTTTTTTTTTTTTTTTTTTTTTTTTTTTGCAGTACTGGGGATTGAACCCAGGGGCATTTTCTTTTTCCTTTATTTTGAAAAAGGGTCTCACTAAGTTGCAGAGGCCCCTCACTAAGTAGCTGAGGCTGGCCTCAAACCCGGATCCTCCAGTTTCAGCCTCCCAAGTACTGGGATTACAAGTGTGTGCCACCACGCCCGGCTTTTTTTTTTTTTTTTAATAAAACAGGGTCTCACTAGGTTGTTGAGAGGCTCGCTATGTTGCTGAGATTGTCCTCCAACCTGAGATCCTCCTGTCTCAGCCTCCCAAGTACTGGCTTCGGCTATTGTGAATAGTTTTGTGATTAACATGTGAGTACAGGAATCCCTCCGATAAATGATTTCATTTATTTGGATATATATATATATATATATATATATATATATATATATACATATATATATATATATACATATATATATACACATACATATATTTTCCATAGGTAATGTAATGATTTACCTTCCCACCAACAATGGATGAGAGTTCCCCTTTCTCCACATCCTCATCAGCTTTGTTATTTTTATCTTTTTTATAATAACCATTCAAACTGGCATGAGATGATATCTCATTATAATTGTGTGTGTGTGTGTGTGTGTGTGTGTGTGTGTGTGTGTGTGTGTGTGTGTTACTAGGGAATGAATTCAGGGGCATTCTACCTCTGAGTTATACCCCCAACCCTTTTTATTTTTTGTTTTGAAACAGGGTTTTGCTAAGTTGCTGAAGGTGTCCTTGAACCTGAAATCCTCCTGTCTCAGCCTCCCAAATACTGGGATTATAGGCATGCATCACTATGCCTTCAGGAAGATGTCTTCTTCTTCTTTTTTTGCAGTACTAGGGATTGAACCTAGGTGCATTCTACCTCCAAGCTACACCCCCAGCCCTATTTTATTATTACTATTTTTTTATTTTGATACAGGGTCTCACTAAGTTGTGGAGGGCCTCACTAAGTACCTGAGGCTGGCCGTGAACCCGGATCCTCCGGTCTCAGCCTCCCAAGTACTGGGATTACAAGTGTGCGCCACCACGCCTGGCTCTTTTTATTTTTCTTTTTTCTTTTGTGGGGCTGGGGATGGAACCCAGGGGCATTCTACCTCTCAGCTATACCTCTGGTCCTGTTTTACTTATTTGAAACAGTCTTGCTAAATTGCTGAGGCTGGGTTTGAACCTGCAATCCTCCTGTCTCAGTCTCTCAAGTACTGGGATTACAGGTGTGCACCACCACGCCCATCCTCATTACAGTTTTGATTTGCATTTCCATGATAGTTATAGTTAGCATTTTTCATATACTTGTTAGTCATTCGTATGTTTTCTTTTGAAAAATATCTCTTCAGCTCATTTGCTCATTTTTAATTGATCAGATATATATAATGGAATATATATTAAAATGTATATATATAAAGTGTATGTACAATTCAGCCATTTAAAAAAATTTTAACTGTGTGTGGTGGTGCATGCCTGTAATCCCAGTACTTGGGAGGCTGAGGCAGGAGGATCGCAGGTTCGCGGCCAGCCTCAGCTACTTAGCAAAGCCCTTAGCAACTTAGTGAGACCCTGTTTCAAAATAAAAAATAAAATAGTTCTGTGGCTCAGAGGTAGAATGTCCCTGGGGTCAATCCCCAGTACCACACACACACAAAAAAAGAGCAAAATCCTGTCATTTGTGGCAATGTGAATGGAACTGGAGGATATTATGTTAAGTGAAATAATCCAGGCACAGAAAGACGAATACTGTGTGCTCTCACGAATTTGTAGAAGCTGACAAAAAAAGAAAGTGTAGAAAAAGAGAGTAGAATCATGGTGACTAGAAATAGAGGTACCAAAATACAGTTCAATAGGACAATAGGAGGGATTAGTTTAAATGTTCTGTAACATAGTAGAGGAACTAAATTGTAACATAGTAGAGGAACAAATTGTCTATGACAAGTTATTTTGAACTTCAAAATAACTAGAAGAGTCTGAAGTTTGCCAACATGTAGAAATAATGTTGGAGGAAATGGAAATGCTAATTACCCTGATTTGATCATTACACGTTGTATACATGTATCAAATTCTCTTACCATACCCCATAAATATGTACAACTATTTCATATCAATTAATTTAAATTTTTAAAAAGAAGTAGAAAAATAATCATGTTATTTGGACATATGCAGAATAACTGAAAGAGCTGGAAGCAGTGTCCTCACAAGGGGAATGAGGCCGAAATCACAGTGTGTGTGGAAATGGTATTTCGCGATGAGCCAGTAGGCCCATTTTTACTCTTCAAACGCTGCAGCACCACACACAGCACCTTCCCTGCCTGCAGTTTCTACAGTGGGAAGGCAGCTGGAGGCTGACATTCGGCTTTCCCACCACTCTGGAACCTTGCACAGGAGGCTCCCCACTCTCATCCTAGCTAGAGCTAGACCACCTGGGGTCAGCGGGAAAGAAGAAAAGGAGGGAGCTCACAGCAACCAGCATGCAGAGCTCTGCATCTAGGGGCCACACTAGAGAAACTAGCCAACAGGGCCACCAGGCAGGACACAGGTCTAAGGCCTTCTAGACTTAAATCCCCAGCCAGCTTCCCCCAACGCTCCTCTGAAGCCTTCTCCAAACCAGGAAACGACTGCAGGTCCGCAACTGGCCAGCAGGGGGAGCATCCGGCCCTGCCCGACCCCAGCTGCTGGGCGGGTACTACACTAAAGCTCAGTGCTCTGCGAGCGCCTGCCTAAGCCAGGAGGCAAAGAACCCAAGTCCACAGGCATCTGTGTAGCAGAGACTCGGACCATCTCATGTGGATGAACAAGGACCCCAGAGCCCTCACCCAGCCTGGGAGCCATTATGTGGCCCCACCCAACCACAGACTCCAAACAACAGGACTGCCCAGCTCCTGAAGACAGTCTTCGCGCAACTTTGCGCATCTCCTGATGGGAGATGTCGGAGATGTCGCAGAGCCCAGCCAGCAGCCCCGCCTGATGGCAGAGTCCAGCCTGTGTTTCCACCAGGCCACCCAGCACAGCGGGGGGCGTCCGGTGGCCTCAGAGCTCAGGAAGTGACCTAGCCCAACTAGAGAACCTAAAAGCCATCCATCCAGAATTTCAGCCTAGATCATAGTGAAAGGTCTTGAAGAGGTGGCTCAAATGTGCAGTGCTGGATGGCAGGCCTGCTGCATCCTACCGAAGGACAGCTTAAAGAAGAGCTAAGCCATGCAGGGCGTGGTGGCGAATTCCAGTACTTGGGAGACTGAGATAGGAGGATCACAGATAGCTAGCCTCAGCTACTAGTGAGGCCCTCCGCAACTTAGTGAGACCCTGTTTCAAAATAAAGAATAAAAAATAGGGCTGGGGGTGTAGCTCGGAGGTAGAAGGCCCCTGGGTTAAATCCCCAGTACAGCAAAAAGAAGAAGAACAACAACAACAACTATGCCAGGCGTGGAGGTGCACACCTGTAATCCCAGTACTTGGGAAGCTGAGACAGGAGGATCACAGGTTTAAGGACAACCTCAGTAAGTAGTGAGACTCTCATCAACCCAGTGAGACCCTGTTTCAAAATAAAAATAAAATAGGGCTGGAGTGTAGCTTGGAGGTAGAATGTCCCTGGGTTCAATCCCCAGTACCACAAAAATAAAAAGGGCTAAGGGTGTAGCTCAGAGGTAGACTGTCCCTGGTTTCAACCCCCCCCAGTACCAAAAAAAAAAGAATTAATGTGGAATTAAGATTCTTCAAGGTTTCTGTGTTGTCATTTTTGAGGGTTCTGAAAGGAGCACTGGGATCCCTGCTGATCTGGCAGCTATGGGAATGTTGCATTAGAAGGAGACAGACCAGCAAAGACAGTGGCCAGGCCTCACCTGGCTGTAGGAGGAGTTGATGGTAGAGACCGATATTCCATGGAAAATGTAGACGGCACCCCTGTTCTCCTGCTCTCCTGGAGCCCCGATGGCCACATCTGTCAGCTTGTCCCCATTCACATCCCGCAGCACTGTCAGGGCTGCCCCAAAGCGGCCCCAGGGATGGCCCTGCTCCCCGTTGAGAACAGCATCGCACCGCCACCGAGCCCTCTGTAAACAGAAACTGTCAGGCTGGAACACAGACAACCCCTCTGCCCATCCCCAGACCCCAGCAGCCCAAGCCCCAGAGGCCACTCACCCCCTTGGGCATGGGACACACGGACACCTGGCCCCCTCGGGTCTGCTCGTAGTGATGGGGGGCCCCGATGAGGACCAGGTCTGTGCTGCCATCACTGTCCATGTCCACGGAGCACAGGGAGGCCCCAAAGTAGGAGCCGATCTGGAAGAGATGGGGTAGGCGTCACATGCCTCTTCCTACTACCGCAGGGTGTGGGGGTTTCTCTCTGTGAAGAACAGTCGCGCCTGCTAGGGAAAGGCTTTTGGAGAGGATGCGATCTCCTATGTGACTCATGACGCATTCTTCTTTGAATGCGCTGCCAGCTAGAGTATATGATAGGCAATGGACAGAGGGTGGGGATTTACCCCAAATGGTATATACCTCTGATATAGACTCCCAGCCCTTCTTACTTTTTATTATGAAACAGGGTCTTGCTAAGTTACCATGTGCTGGCCTTGAACCTGCAATCCACCTGTCTCAGCCTCCCAAGTACTGGGGTTACAGGTGTACACCACTGCACCCAGCTGAGCATCTGTTTTTAATTCTCTTATGTAAATGCTTAGAAGTGGGACTGCTGGTATGGTAACTGCATGCTAAAGTTTGTAAGAAATTACGTGTGTGTGTGTGTGTGTGTGTCTGTGTGTGTTGCTGAGGATTCCAAGCTACACCCCCAGCCCTATTTTTTATTCTTTATTTTGATACAGGGTATAAATTGTAGAGGGCCTCACTAAGTAGCTGAGGCTGGCTGCGAACCTGCGATCCTCTGTCTCAGCCTCCCAAGTACTGGGATTACAAGCGTGCGCCACCACACCCAGCTAAGAATTTCCTTATTTTGAAGTAGATTGTATATGGTGTCAGACACGGGCAGAGGTTTATTTTTTGGTTATCGATGCCCAATTGTTCCACTGCCATTTGCTGAAAATTCTCTCCATCAAATTTCTTTTGCACCTTTATTGAAAATCAATTGATAAGTTGTGATATTAACAACATAAAATTGGGTGAGAAGTTAAAGCGTAGAGGTTTTACATGTGATTGAAGTTAAGTTTGGGGGGTTTTGGTTTTGTTTTGTTTTGGTACTAGGGATTGAACCCAGAGGCATTCTACCTCTGAGCTACACCTCCAACCCTTTATTTTTTAAAATTTTTTATTTTGAAACAGGGTCTCATTAAATTGCTGAGGCTGGCCTCGAACCTACAATCCTCCTGTCTTGGCCTCCCAAGTACTGGATTACAGGTTTCTGACACCATGCCCAACTGAAGTTAAGTGTTAACAAGTTTAAAAGAGTCTGTTTTAAGCCAGGCGTGGTGGTGCATACCTATTATCCCAGTACTTGGGAGGCTGAGACAGGAGGATTGCAAGTTCAAGGCCAGCCTGGGCAACTTAGTGGGACCTTGTCTCAAAATAAAAAATAAAAAGGGCTGGGGATGTAGATCAGTGATAGAGTACCCCTGGGTTCAGTCCCCAGTACCAAAAAAAAAAGTGGTAAATTCATCAAAAGGATGTCTATATTACAGTACCTAAATATGTAAAGAAAATATTAACAGAATTGAAAGAAGAAATACTCAACAATATGTAATAGTAGATGACTTCAAAATCCCACTTTCAACAATGGACAGATTATTCAGACAGAAAATCAATAAGCCCATGATTGGCTCACTCCAAGGCAGAAGCATCATGGTGGCGGGGCATGGCAGAGGAGAGCTACTCAGAACTGCAGGAAGCACAGAGAGTGGAAGGGACAAGGAAAAGATAGAGTCCCCAGGGCCATGCCCCCAGTGACCCACCTCTTCTACCACACCCTACCTACCTACAGGTACTGCCCAATAAGTCCATGCAAATTATTTTTATTTATTTGTGATACTGGAGATTGAACCCGGGGGCATTCTATCTCTGACCTATACCCCCAGCCCTATTTTATTTTTATTTTGAAACGGGGTCTCACTAGGTTGATGAGAGTCTCACTACTTTCTGAGACTGTCCTCAAACCTGTGATCCTCCTGTCTCAGCCTCCCAAGTAATGGGATTACAGGCATGTGCCACCACGCCTGGCTAGTCCATTCAAATTACTAATCCATCAATGAATTTATCCACTAATGAGGTTAGAGCCCTGATTGAATTATTTCACCTCTGAACATTTCTGCATTGCCAACACATGAGCTTTTCTGAGGGACATTCCATATTTCTAGATCTTTTTTGTTTATTTGTTTGTCTTTTTGGAACTGGGATTGAACCCAGAGCACCATACTTGCAAGTCAAGCACTTTGCCCCTGAGCTGCATCCCAGCCCCCAACAATCTATATTTCAAAGTAACGATGACCATAAGAAGTGGCATTTAAATTGAGCAGAAGGAAGTGAAATTGTCCCTATTTATAAATGACATCTTATATATAGGAAAATCTCAAAGACTTGCCAAAAAAAAACAACCCTGTGAGAACACATAAATGAATTCAGTAAAATTACAGAACACAAAATTAATATACAAAAATCAGTAACCTATATACCAATAATGAGCTGGCTGAAAAAGAAAGGAAGAAATAAATACCATTTACAATAGCTACCAAAAATAATAAAATGCTTAGGAATAAATTAACCAAGGAGGTGAAAGATCTCCACAATGAACGCTACAAAACACCAAGGAGAGATATTTGAGAGGACACTAAAAAATGGAAGACATCCCATGTTCATGAATTGGAAAAACTAATATTGTTAAAATGTCCAGCCGGAGCCAGGTGTGCACGGAGCCGGGCGTGGTGGCGCACACTTGTAATCCCAGTACTTTGGGAGGCGGAGACCAGAGGATCTGGGTTCGTGGCCAGCCTCAGCTACTTAGTGAGACCCTCCGCAACTTTGTGAGACCCAGTTTCAAAATAAAGTATAAAAAATAGGGCTGGGGGTGTAGCTCAGAGGTAGAATGTCCCTGGGTTCAATCCCCAGTACCACAAAAAAAAAAATTAAATGTCCATAGTACCCAAATATACAGATTCAATGCAATCCATATCAAAATACCAATGACAGGCCAGGCATGGTGGCGCACACTTGTAATCCCAGTACTTGGGAGGCTGAGACAGGCGGATCACAGGTTTGCAGCCAGCCTCAGCTACTTAGTGAGGTCTGCCACAACTTAGTGAGACCCTGTTTCAAAATAAAAATAAAATAGGGAGCCGGGTATGGTGGCGCATGCTTGTAATCCCAGTACTTGGGAGGCTGAGACAGGAGGATCGCAGGTTCGCGGCGAGCCTCAGCAACTTGTGAGGCCCTCCGCAATTTAATGAGACCCTGTTTCAAAATAAAGAATAAAAATAGGGCTGGGGGTGTAGCTCGGAGGTAGAATGCCCCTGGGTTCAATCCCCAGTACCACAAATAAAATAAAATAGGGCTGGGGGGTGTAGCTCAGAGGTAGAATGCCCCTGAGTTCAATCTCTAGTCACACACACACACACACACACATCTATAGTAATCAAAGCAGAATGGTACTGGCCTAAAAACAGACACATAGACCATGGAACAAAATAAAGAGCCCAGAAATTATCCCCTGCAATTGGGATTAATTGATCTTCAATGAAGGTGTCTAGAGCACACAATGGGGAGAGTACGGTCTGTTCAACAGAAGTGCTGGGAAAACCAGATAGCTGCATGCAGAAATGAAACTGCACCTTATCTCACACCTCATGTAAAAATCAACTCAAAACATATTAAGGACTTAAATATAAGACCTAAAACCTAAAACGACCAGAAAAAAACCCAGGAGGAAAGTTTCCTGATATTGGTCTGGGCAATGAATTTTTTTTTTTTTTTGTACTGGGGATTGAACCTAGGGGTATTCTACCTCCCAGCTACACCCTCAGCCCTTTTTGTTTTTTATTGGAAAACAGGGTCTTGCTAAGTTGCTGAGGTTCTCACTAAGTTGCTGATGCTGTCCTCTAACCTACAATCCTCCTGTCTCTGCTTTCCAAATACTGGGATTACAGGTGTGCACCAGTACTGCCCAGCTCTATTCAGCCTTTTAAAAAAAGGAAACTTTCTCTCATTAGTGTTCTGTAGTTTCCAACATAAAAATATTGTACACATTTTTGTTATATTTATACCTAAGTATTTCCTGATCCTTGGTGTTTTATAAATGGCACCTTTATTTATTTGTTTCTAATTGTTCAATGATACTATATAAGAACTTATTAATCTATTAGTTATAGTAGCTTTTTTGTAGATTCTTTGGGATTGTTGATATGCGGTCATGTTATCTGTAAATAGAGAGAGACTTGTATATCTTCCTTTCAACGCTGTGTGCTTTTTTTTCTTTTCTTGCTTTGTTCAGGCTTGGTCTCTCAGTACGATGATGAATAGAAATAGTAAGAATGGATATTCTTGCCTCGTTTCCAATTATAGGAGAAAAGCATTCTCTTCCCCTTTTAAGCATGATGCCATCTCTAGGGGTTTTGTTTGGTTAGGTTTTGCAAATGCTCTCTTTCAAGTTGAGGAAGTTTCCTTAAGTTCCCATTTCGCTGAGAGTTTCTAATCACGAAATGATGTTATTTTTGTCAAGTTCTTTTTCTGTATCTACAAAAATGATTACGTGGGTTTTCTTTTCCTTCTCTAATCTGTTGTTATGGTGAATTTCATCAATTTTTTTCAAAATAGTTTTTTTTTTAATTTGAGATAAAATCTACATAACATAAATTTACCATTTCAAAGTATAAAAGTCAGTGGTTTTTAGTGTAGTCATAATGTCATGTAACCACCATCACTAATTCCATAAGGTCGCCATCTCCCCTGAAAGAAACTGCTAGCTGTCACCCCCAATCCCTACTGTACCCCCATCCCTTGCCAACCACTAATCTACTTTCTGGCTCTATTGATTTATAAATTTTGAATTGCGCAGTGTGAGTCTTCCAACCTTGTTCTCCTTTTTCAAGTTTTGGCTACTCTGGATCCTCTGTGTTTTTCCATATGAACATTTTTTCCCCTGTGGTATTGGGGATTGAACCCAGGGTCACTTTACCTCCAAGCTACACTGCCACCCCTATTTTATTTTGAAACAGGGTCTCACTAAATTGCTAAGAGTCTCACTACTTGGTGAGGCTGTCCTGGAACCTGTGATCCCCCTGTCTCAGCCTCCCAAGTAGTGGGATGATAGGCATGTGTCATACCCGGCTTTATTTTTTATTTTGAAACAGGGCCTCACTAAGTTGCTGAGGCTGTCCTTGAACCTGCAATCCTCCTGTCTCAGCCTCCCAAGTACTGGGATTACAGGGACGTTCCATCACGCCCAAGTTCCACATGAACTTTAAGATCAGTTTGTCCACTTGGGGCATCTCAAAGAAGCAACCATTTATCAACAAATATGGAATTATTTCACTATTTTATTAAGTAATGTGGCTATGCTGGTGATGTACTAGTTGAATACCAGCCCTGGATACAGTTAGACTCAGAGAGAGCTCTGTACAGGTCAAATATTGTTTATTTATTGTTAGAAAAGCTGAGGACACAAAGCCGGATGTGGTGGCGCACACCTGTGATCCCAGTACTTGGGAGGCTGAGACAGGAGGATCACAGGTTCGAGGCCAGCTTCAGCAACTTAGCAAGACCCTGTTCCAAAATTTAAAAATAAAATGAAAAAAAAGCTGGGGGTGTAGCTCAGAGGTAGAATGCCCCTGGGTTCAATCCCCAATACCACAAAAAAAGGAAAAAGAAAAGGGCAGAAGGCAGGCAGCCTAGCCGAGGACACAGCCGTCTCAAAGGCAAAGGTGGCCCCGTGACTCTCCGTCCGGAAGCCTCTGAAGGCTCCTTGGCGGGATGCTACCTGCATGGCATCGGGCACAGCCTGTCCTGAGACCTCTGCACATCTGTGCTTCACACATCTGCACTCACCTGGCTGCCCTGGATGTCGCCGTTGACCTCCCAGGTGCCAGCACTCTGTTTGAACATCACCACCCGGCCGACGTGCTGATATCGAGGCGCCCCCAGCACCAAGCTCTGCACCCGGTTCCTCGAGACGACTGCAGCCGCGTACCCTGAAGACGGCGGGCCAATAGGCAATGGGATTTCCCCGCAGACTGCCCCTTCCCGCCATCAGCAGGGGCCACTGGGCATCCCGAGCTTGGGAGCCCTGCCCTGTATTCTTCTTTGTGAACAAAATTAAAATGAAAACTTTGAAATCCCCATCTTTGCAGCTATGCCACGGGCCTCCAAAAGAGGCTTCGTAGAGTAGCGCCTGCCTCCCTACTTACCCAGGTAAGCGTCGTTCATGTCGGAATCCACCCTGGTCATGTTGATGAAGGTGATGGCATCCTTTGACTTATGCAAGAAGGCTCCACCAGCCCAGTCGAAGCTCCCCACAGAGCCCAGCAAGGGACCATCCTGGGAAACGCGGTGGCACAGACCCAATGAGGAAGGGAGAAGGGACCACCGCTGCCCATCAAGGAGGCTCCACTCCTCTCTTTTAATGGCGACCCACTTACAGAGGTGAGGGCAGCACTGAAGCCTTCCTGGGACATCTCATGCTCAAAGGAGCTGCTGCTTCCTGACTGAGTGCCTGGGAGGAGGAGAGTGTCCACATTGAAGAAAGCAGAGCCAGGCACGGGTGGCCCAGGCCCAGAATCCCAGTACTGGGTGGCTGAGACAGGAGGGTCACAAGTCTGTAGCCAGCCTCAGCAACTTAGTGAAACCCTATTTCTTTTTTTTTTTTTTTTTTTAGATACTGGGGATTGAACCCAGGGGCATTCCACCTCTGAGCTACACCCCCAGACCTATTTTTTATTCTTTATTTTGAAATAGGGTCTCACTAAGTTGCGGAGGACCTCACTAAGTAGCTGAGGCTGGCTGCAAACCTGTGATTGTCCTGTCTCAGCCTTCCAAGTACTGGGATTACAAGCATGCACCACTACACCCGGCTAATGAAACCCTATTTCAAAGTAAAAATGTCTGGGAGTGTAGCTCAGAAGTAGAATGTCCCTGGGTTCAATCGCCAGTACCACTGAAGTTGGAAGGAAGAAAAAAAAAGGAGGAAGGAAGAAAGGTAGGAAGGAAGGAAGGAAGGAAGGAAGGAAGGAAGGAAGGAAGGAAGGAAGGAAATGGAACAGGTGCTGGAAATTCAAACTCAAAAATAAAAAATAAAAATGGCTAGCGGAGTAGCTTGGAGGAATGCCCCTGGGTTCCATCCCTAGTACCACCAAAAAAGAAAAGAAAAGAAAAGAAAGGAAGAAAGGAAGGAAGGAAGGAAGGAAGGAAGGAAGGAAGGCAGGCCAAGAGTTAAGAGAATCTAGTCTACATCGGGAGATGCTCTGGGAACACGGATGCCTGGCTCACCCTCAATGGCAAAAATCTTTTCCTGAAGCTGGTCCTGAATGGTCTTCAGAGCTTCAAAGTTATTCACCTGGAACACGTGGTCTCGATGAGGCTTAGATGCAATGGTGTTGAGCTCTTGGCGGGATTTTTCACTGCTGAAGGCATCTCCCACCTGTTTCCAAGAAATAAAGGCCGAATCAGACACTGTCTGGGGCTAGCAGTATCATCTAGCAAAGAAAATTCCTTAGGAAAGAATCCAGAATATTGTTTGTCAGAGAACGCACCGGAACCCCCTAGGGCAGGACTTCCAAGTATAGTTGATCAGATTGTACACTACGCAGGGAGCGATTGGGGGCTAACACATAACGTTTGGTCTATTTTCTGTGCTGCCTGGCTGACCTCCCCCAGAAGAAGGGGAGACTTTTTTTCTTTATATAAAGATGTTTTTTAAGCCAGGTGTGGTAGCGCACACTTGCAATCCCAGTACTTGGGAGGCTGAGACAGGAGGATCACAGGTTAGCGGCCAGTCTCAGCTACTTAGTGAGACCCTGTTTCAAGATAAAGAATAAATAAAATAGGGCTGGGGGTGTGTCTTGGAGGTAGAATGCCCCTGGGTTCAATCCCCAATACAGCAAAAAAAAAAAAAATTTTTTTTACATACCGAGCCACACACCCATAATGATACCTTTAACTCTGTCACACAAGTGCTGTGGTAGTTTGATTATATTGATGATCCTTACCCTTTACACCTCTTCCTGTATCCAAGCCCTCTCCCCATAACTTTGCTGTGCCCTTCCTCATTGTCTCTGCGCTCAACCATGTATCTTGATTTAGCCAGTGGATGTTATCAAAGGTGATACAGAGGTGTGAAAAAGCCTGTGACATTTCCACCCTATCTCTTTTTCCTCTGCCTTCATCATAAGCACGTGACCAGGCTAGCCCACTGCAGAATGAGACCCAGGGAGCAGGAGAGCCAAGTCACCCTGCTTGTTCAACCAAGGCCATCTGTCCAGCAAACAAACATAGCTTGCAACCCTCGGAAATGGAGAGCATTGGGGCCAGACCGGCAGATCTGCCTGCTGCCCTGCAGCCGATTACAGAGACCAGAAAAAACGACCCAGCTGACCTGTTTATTATTCTCTCTTTCTCTCTGTTGTTATTGTTGTTGTTTTGTTTGTTTGTTTGTTTTGTGTGTGTGGTGCTGGGGATTGATCCCACAGGCATTCTACACCCCCGGCCCTATTTTAGTTTTTATTTGGAAACAGGGTCTCACTAAGTCGCTGAGACTGATCTTGAACCTGTGATCCTCCTGTCTCAGCCTCCAAGTACTGAGATTACAGGCATGTGTCACCATACCGACTTGCTTATTATTCATCTTCTTTTTTGTTTTGTTTTGTGGTACTGGGGATTGAACCCAGGGGCATTCTACCTCCGAGCTACACCCCCAGCCCTATTTTTTTATTCTTTATTTTGAAACAGGGTCTCACTAAGTTGCAGAGGGCCTCACTAAGTAGCTGAGGCTGGCCGCGAACTGGTGATCCTCCAGTCTCAGCCTCCCAAGTACTGGGATTACAAGCGTGTACCAACATGCCTGGCTTTCTTTTTTTTTTTTTCAGTACTGGGGATTGAACCCAGGGGCATTCTACCTCCAAACTACACCTCCAGCCCTATCCCTATTTTTTATTCTTTATTTTGAAACACGGTCTCACTAAGTTACCGAGGGCCTCACTAAGTAGAGTAGCTGAGGCTGGCCACGAACCTGCGATCCTCCTGTCTCAGCCTCCCAAGTACTGGGATTACAAGCGTGTGCCACCATGTCTGGCTCAACTTGCTTATTCTTCTAAGCCACTGGATTTTGGGATCATTTGTTACACAGCATCACTGTGACCGTGGGTAAATGATACATAGGTGGATATGAGCTAGGGTAACCTTTGCCTCACATTGACTTCACCAATATTTGCAGGATGAAGGGCAGATAACTCGAAGTTGAAACCCTCCAGAGAAGCACAAGGCCCAAGAGCCACATCTCCTACCCCAATGACGTAGCGAATGACCCCCGCTCTGTCTGCTTCAGGGATGACATCCTCGTATCTCAAGGGATCGCCAAACTTCTGTCCATCTGTGATGACAACTAAGATCTTGACAGCGTTGTCCCGGGCACCATTGGCTTTCTGAAACAGTTCTCTCCTGTGCAGAGAAGAAGAGAAGCCCAGTCATGGGCAAGTGGACAGAGAGATGTAGAGGTTAGGAGGGAATGACAGCGGAGTCACAGACACACATACACTGGAGCTCTGTCTAGGAGGGGCGCCGTCTTCCCTGAAACTTAACACTGAGACACGTCTGCCCTGAGACCTGGAAAGGCAGCAAGGGAGAGAAGAAGAGAGGAGAGAAAGGAAGTCCTCGCTCCCGTTATATGCGTTTGTGTTAGTTTGACATTATTTTTGGCACTGGAAATTGAACCCAGAGGCATACTACCTCAGAGCTACACCCCAGTCCTATTTTATTATTTATTTATTTATTTATTTATTTATTTATTTATTTATTGCAGTTCTGGGGATTGAACCCAGGGGCATTCTACCTCCAAGCTACACCCCCAGCCCTATTTTTTATTCTTTATTTTGAAACAGGGTCTCACTAAGTTACTGAGGATTTCACTAAATTGCCGAGACTGATCACGAACCCGCGATCCTCCTTGTCTCAGCCTCCCAAGTACTGGGATTTACAGGCCACAATCTCTCCTTCAAACCTTTGCACATACTATTCCCTCCCCTAGAAATATTCTGTACCCCATCCCTGTCTGAACAATTCCCCTCATCCTTCAAAGCCCAGATAAAAGTATCTTCTCCTCCTCCCACCCCAAGCAGAGAGGGAAGGACTTACACTACTTTGCGAATTCCTGTGGCAGTATGCGTCCTCCCGAGCAGCTGTCGTATCGGGTTTACCAGCGATCTGGGATTAGGGTTTCTCTTGAAAGAACTGAAGGTGAAATGAGTCCGGAAGTCATCGGAGTACTGCATCAAAGAGAACTGGGAACAGGGCACGTGGCGTTACACTGGAGCAGACGCCTGCATGCCCGGCAGCCCTGCATCGAGCCTGATGCGCTCCTCCTCGGGATGACGGGGGGGGGATCTCCCAGGCCAACACCACCAATTAGAGCTGGCTGCTTTACAAGGGTTTGTTACAGGGCTGGCCGTGGTGGCGCACGCATGCCTGGAATCCCACTACTTGGGAGGCTGAGATAAGAGGATTGCAGGTTCAAAGCCAACCTCAGCAATTTAGTGAGGCTCTCAGCAACCTAGTGAGATTCTGTTTCAAAATAAAATATATATATTTTAAAAGTAGAGCCGGGCATGATGGCGCACGCTTGTAATCCCAGTATTTGGGAGGCTGAGACAGGAGGATCTGGGTTCGCGGCCAGCCTCAGCTACTTAGTGAGCCCCCCTGCAACTTAGTGAGACCCTGTTTCCAAATAAAGAATAAAAATAGGGCTGGGGGTATAGCTTGGAGGTAGAATGCCCCTGGGTTCAATCCCCAGTACCACAAAAAAAAAGGGGGGGGATCGCGAAATAATTCACCAGTCAATGGTCAATTCCGCAAGGTCTACAACTACAGTCGGAAGGAAAGGTGCCGGCTTCGTATGGACGATTCCCTAACCTACCCATCGGCCCTCACCAAGGTATTAGAGTTTTTGAATTGTTCCATCACAGTTGAGACAAAGTCCTTCATCTTCTGAAAGTCATTTAGATTGATGCTACCAGAGCCATCAATCAAGAAAACGATGTCACTCTCCTGCTGAGGACATCCTAGGGAAGAGAGGAGAGAACGGAAAGAGCAAGAATGGATTAAGTTGCAGACCGACAGCTCTGTGGACAACCTACACCCAGCCCTACCCCCGACAATGAACGCGCACCCCAAGACCCAGATGCACAACGCATCTGCAAGACCCTAAGCCTAGGACACCAGCCCCATAGCCACTCTGAACACGCATCCCCTGAGACTCAGCGCCACTGCACCCACTTCTGAGCTGGCTCAGACCTGACACCGAAATGTATCCCTTCGGCTAAGTCTCTCAGTTGTGGAGAAAATGAGAATAGGAGGACACCCCCCCCCGAACCCTAAAAACTGCACCGCCACCACTGCCACAAATGCCTGCAGCCAAGGCCACGGAGGCACCTGGAGTCGTCGCTGATGCCGAGCACAGCTGAAGAGGCTGCACGCACTCAGCCACACGCTGAGAAAGACTTAGAGTCTTTCTCTATGAAAGCCACTCTGCAGGGTTAGGAAGAGGGTGGTTCCAACAGAGGTGCAGACGTCAACATACAGACATAAAAACATAAAAAAGCAAGGAACGGGACACCACCAAGGAAACACAGCTCTCCAGTGACTGATCCAAAGAAAAGGAAATCTATGAATTGCCTGGAAAGGAATTCAAAACAACGACCTGAAGGAAACACACGGAGATAACAAAAGAATGCAGACAACTCAGTGAAATCAGGGGGCAAAAATCTTGTTCTGAATGAGAAATTCAACAAACAGATATCATCATAAAAAGAGAACTAGGCCGGGTGTGGTGGCATACACCTGTAATCCCAGGAGTGGGGAGGCTGAGACAGGAGGATCACAGGTTGGAGGCCAGCATCAGCAATTTAGCAAGGCTCTCAGCAACCTAGCGAGACCCTGTTTCAAAATAAAAAATTTAAAAAATGGGTTGGGGTGTAGCTTAGAGTAGAATGCCCCTAGGTTCAAGTCCCAATACCATAAAAAAGGGGGGAAAAAAAGCTGGGCGTGGTGGCACACATTTGTAATCCCAGTACTTGAGAGGCTGAGACAGGAGGATCGCAGGGTCACAGCCAGACTCAACTACTTAGTGCGGCCCTGTTTCCAAATAAAAAAATATAAAATCAGGCTGAGGGTGTAGCTCGGAGGTAGGATGCCCCTAGGTTCAATCCTAAGTACCAAAAAGAAAAAACAAAACAAAAAACTATAAAAAGATAAATGAAACCAGGCGTGGTGGTGCATTCTTGTAATCCCAGTACTTGGGAGGCTGAGACAGGAGGATCACAGGTTTGAAGCCAGCCTCAGCAACTTAGTGCGGCCCTGTTTCCAAATAAAAAAATATAAAATCAGGCTGGGGGTGTAGCTCGGAGGTAGAATACCCCTGGGTTCCATCCCCAGTACCACAAAAAAAAAAAGACAAATTAAACAGAGTTATTTTTCCCAAATAATAAATAAAATTCACAAGCTTTTAGCCAGGTTAACTAAGAAACAAAGGAGAAGACTCGAAATCAGTGGTGAAAAAGCTGACATTAAATTGATATGAGAGAAATGCAAAGGATCATAAGAGAGTGTTATGAACAACTATACACCAACAAGCTTGACAACCTAGAAGGATAAACTCCTAGACACATACAACCTGCCTCTGTTGAATAATGAAGAAATAGAAAATGTGGACAGTCTCCCATCAAAGAAAAGCCAAGAACCAGATGACTTCCCTGCTGAATTCTACCAAACATTCAAACCAGAACTAACCGCAGTTCTTCTCAAACAATTCCATAAAATGAAAGAAGAGGGAAAATCTCCAAATCATTTCACGAATTCAGCATTACCCTTGTACCAAAGCCAGACAAGGACAAATCAAAAAGAAAACTACAGGTTAATATCCCTGATTAACATAGATACAGAACTCTTCAATAAGCCAGGCGTGGGGATGCACGCCTGTAATCCTAGTACTTGGGAGGCAAAAACAGGAGGATCACAGGTTCGAGGCCAGCCTCAGCAACTTAGCAAGACCCTGCTGCAAAATAAAAATAAAATAGGGAGCCGGGCATGGTGGCGCATGCTTGTAATCCCAGTACTTTGGGAGGCGGAGACCGGAGGATCCAGGTTCGCGGCCAGCCTCAGC
>PVJS01037416.1:8013-19984 GCA_004027185.1 Glis glis
GCCCTATTTTTTATACTTTATTCTGAAACCGGGTCTCATGAAGTTGCGGAGGGCCTCACTAAGTAACTCTCTCACTAAGAGAGAGAGAGAGAGAGAGAGAGAGAGAGAGAGAGAGACAGGGAGAGAGAGGGAGAGAGCTGAGGCTGGCCGTGAACCCGGATCCTCCGGTCTCCGCCTCCCAAAGTACTGGGATTACACGTGTGTGCCACCACGCCCGGCCCCAGCCCTATTTTTTATTCTTTATTTTGAAACAGGATCTCACTAAGTAGCTGAGGCTGTGAACCCGAATCCTCCTGTCTCAGCCTCCCAAGTACTGGGATTACAAGCATGCGCCACCACGCCCGGCTGTATCAATCAGCATTTCTTCTGGCCGAATGATAGAAAAGATCATTTAAAAGATCTTTGAGAGGAGAAAGTATACCCTGAAGATCCCAGGAAATGACATTTCACCATCACACTATGAATGATGCATTGTTTTTCTTGGGCATTTTTGATTCCTTTTTCTTTAAGATTAAAAAGGCGTTAGTATTTATCCACTTATTAAAGTATTTGTTAAATTCTGTTGTGGTGGAATACTGAAAAAACAAATTGTCTTGCCTCAGTTTCTTTGTGGCGGAGATTCTTCATTTACTTTGAGATCTTGAGTAGCTTTGTAGGAGGGCATGAAGTTTTTGTGTTTAATAAAACAGCACACGGGTTAGAAATGGCCAGGAAGCCCCCACGTGCTCATGTCCAGAGGAGAGGCCGAGCGTCCTGCGTTGGCACGTGCCGTGTGTCGTGGTCTCCATTCTCTTGGGGAGCTGGCGCCCGGTCAGAAGTTTGGCATATTTGGGTTTGTATATTGTTTTCCTTTCTCCTATTCTTCTAGTATTTTCCTAATATAAGTGTTGTAGCAATTCAGAATCCATGTGAAAAATGAGCATCTTCAGCTTATTAATCCTGAGAGTACATTCTGTGAGGCAGTGCTAGAGGAATTAGACATTAGTTGTTTAAGGCAACTACGAAGTCTGCACTTGAAATCCTACGTGCTGTTTTTCGGGTGTGCTGTTTTTCGGGTGTGCCGTTGATTGTGTGGACACGCTGTGGACAGGCGATTCCTTGAAGATGATGATGTGTGCTGTGGGGGAGGCACTTTGTTAGGGAAAAAATCTTCAGTGTTATCGTTCCCTCTTCTGGACAGTTCTACAAAGCTAACCCTTTTGAAATGTTTTGTTTTTGTTTTTATTTTTATTTTAATACTTTTATTGGCACATTGTAACTATACATCATGGTGAGATTCAAAGTGGTACACTCATATGTGCACACAGCACTTGGTGTTTCCTCTTCAAGCAGCTTGCTTTACCATCTCTAGTCACATTTATTTATTTATTTATTTATTTTTATTTTTTATGGTACCAGGGATTGAACCCAGGGGCGTTCTACCTCCACGTTACACCCCCGGCCCTATTTTTTTTTTATACTTTATTTTGAAACTGGGTCTCATGAAGTTGCGGAGGGCCTCACTAGGGAGAGAGAGAGAGAGAGAGAGAGAGACAGGGAGGGGGAGAGAGAGAGAGAGAGAGAGAGAGAGCGAGCGCTGAGGCTGGCCGCGAACCCGGATCCTCCGGTCTCCACCTCCCAAAGTACTGGGATTACAAGCGTGCGCCACCACGCCTGGCTCATTTATTTATTTTTTTGACATACTCATTGTGCCAGACCATTTCTATCCTAAAATTACACCGAAGAAAACATAAAATCTTATTTCAAAGTGGTCTATGAAATTCTATTCTGTATTTTAAACTTATCCAGTTGGAAATTTTATTTTTTTCTCCATTGTATGTTGTTATCCATGCCCACATCTTTACCATTTGAGGACTCTGTGTGTGTTTTAATTAATATATCTCAAATGGTCCTGTTTATGGAAACTGACCTTTTCTTCTCTTCCCTGAAGCAGATGAGGTAAGAATGTCTTGTTTTTTTTGAGATCCCAAGGAGGGATCTCTGGAGGTGTCTAAGATCTACACGGTAACATGTGCTTTTCCAAATTAACAGCTAGAAATATTTCATCTTGCCTTGACTAAAGCTAAGCTAGTCTTTAAAAACAAAACTTACAATCTATTGAATTTTCTAAGCTTCTGGCTTAGAATATCAGAGAAACTTTTACATGGAGTAGATAATGGATGGGGTAAGAATTTCTGATCCGATTGCGTGTTATTTATTGTGGAAAGAATGCTTTCCCTACAGACTGGCTAGGAACAAGATGTTTAAGCGTAAGCCAGGGTGGAGACCTATTTGTTTGGTCAGCTTTATAGAAGCCCTGGTTCCCCACTTGTGATGCGTCTGCCAACGATTCCATCTCCCCAGCCCCGCCGGATTCTTCAAGTTTCTTTGGAATATTTACTTAGGGCTCTGTCGGATAAGGCGTGATGCAGTGCATACGTGGCAGCTGGAAACGTTAAAGGCTGTTTTCTTGAGCCGCATGACTTTATCATATCATTATAAATTTATGGGGTGTGTGTGTGTGTGTGTGTGTGTGTGTGTGTGTGTGTGTGTGTGTAAAATGTCTTTTTTCCTTCTGCCCCATCCCTCTCCGCTCTTGGCTTGTGGATTCACATACCCGGAAGGCAGCAGGACTCTATTTATCACAGGCAGTAGGAGGAGGTACAGAGATATGAAAGGGTTACTGTTCCCATTTCCTGTGTAGTTCCCTCTGATCTTACTGAGCTGTAATTCCTTTCTTGATGTTAAACATTCCCAGGCTCCTTTAACCTTCTGGCCTGCTTGCACGGGCCAAGTTTGTCCCAGGTGATTATGCCGGCCAGCCTCCTGTTTTCTGAGACGAGAGATGGCTCCTTCTCATGAGACGGGCTCAGTGCTCACCCCTTTGCAGTCCTTTGATTTAAAACAACAAAGGAGCAGTGACATATTAGTTTTAAAATAATATTTAGCAACCAAGTTTGTTGTCAAATTCTCTAGATTTTTGAATCTACCTATTCCTGGTTTAATGAGTTTCTGATTACATTCTTCCTTCTAAAAATGTACTTGTGAGATGGGTTGTGGTTGTTAAAGGGTAAGTTGTGAACCTCCCATCTCCCTTTTAGTCTCCTTAATCAGTCCACCATTTTAAGTTGCTGCGATACAAACTGCTTAGCTGAATCTGCAGCATTCGTGGTCTTTTGTAGTCAGTTCAGGGTCAGGTGGAGCAAAGTGGAGTACTTATTTCCTACTTTTTCTCTGGTTTTGAAAATATAGAACAGCTCATTTTGATTCCACAATTTAAAACACACACATTTTTGTGATTGGCAAAGGTTTTCTATTTTTGCCGTTCCCCTAAGTTATAGAAGAAACTGTTCTGCTGGAAATCAAAAGAATGTATCGGCAGCTGTTCATGAGTTGAGAGGGACGCGGAGGCAGCGAGCTTTTGTTCAGACAGCCCTGCGTGCACGTCTGCTCGTGCCGCTTACAGCACATCTTTGTCCTCAGCAACTTGGGAACCTCGAGGAGTGGGGACAGAAATGAAACTGTCTCTTTGAAAGAGTTTCTAGGATAATTCGAGTTTGATAGTACTTGGGCAAAATTAATTATTCGCATTTCCCTGAGCAATGAGATTAAATACTTTGAATGCACTTCCCCACTTGTGATGCAGCCTGCATGGAGGTGGGTAGATGGACTTTTAGATGTGCTCTGTTTGGATCCCGTTTACCTTCGGTTCTCCAGTGTGACACAGAGCCAGCCCCACAGTGTGCTTCCCATAATAGTTTGTTGAGTGAATGGCTGACACTGCCAGATTACTTCTGTAGACTCTTAACCATTCCATCTGTGCGTGAGTGTGTGCAGGACTAGACAGATACTGTCAAAGTCCCTTTGTCACCGAACAGTTCATTCCTTCATGACATTCTGTGCCCAAGTCCTCAGGTGGTTAGCACCTCACCGGCCTCGTCCTGAAACTGCTCTGCTATAGAAAAAATGACGTGCAGTCATCATTTACTTAAATTGTAGCTCATCTGTGAACATTTCCTAAAACTAATAAGCAAATTCATTGTTCTCATAAAGAAAAAACACTTACATTTATCCCAAGGATTAACTACTTCCAGGAAAAGCCCCCCAAAACAGTATCAGTCAGTCAGCAGATCCTTGGCGGATGCTAATGTACACAGTGTCGCCCAGGACCCCGGGCTCTCTGAGGGTGTGTGCAGTCTTATTCTTGCCATCTGACGTCGCCTAGACTTCTCAGTGAACAGGACATGTTCTAGTCAAGTCGAACAGCGCTGAAAGCCCGCTAAATATGATTGTGTGCTATGCGAGAGGCAGGAGCAAGAACCAGATAGCTCAGGGGCAGGAGAATGATTTTGGCGTGAATTAGAGAGTGGTGAAAGATTTGTGGAGGAAGCTTGAAGAGGGCATTCGGAAAACAGTTGGTGTTTAGATATAAAGGAGTGAGGAGACTCTCTGACATTTATAAATAAGGAACAGAATCACACCCCCTGTTCCCAGCAGCAGTAGCAAAGAAACAAAAGAAGCTTAAGTATATGGTGGAGACGTCTCTCCACTGTGACTTGTTTCTTACATTCTCCTGAAGTGAAAGTTTAGAAAAACCTCCACCTAGGCATCACTTCAGTGGGAAGGCTCCTCCAACTTTTCTCCCAATTAAAATTTTAGCAGAAAGACGGAAATAAGAAAGTATATTAAACATTTTTCATTTATGACCTAAAAAGGGCCCCATCCAGTTTCAGTGGCAAGATTAACAGTGCTGACTTCTAAGTTAAATCTTGATTTGAATTCTAACATATAAGGAGATGTTTGCAAATTCATTATTGTTTGTGCATATATAGGATCTGTAGTCTCTGTAGTTAAATAAACTTTTTACAGCATTATTAACTTCTTAAAGGTTATTTTATAATAGAGCAATTATTGTATTAATATCACATTATTTTAATCCTAGGTTTTGGTTTTGTAAAGCAAATTAAAAAACAAATAGAGCCGGGCGTGGTGGCGCATGCTTGTAATCCCAGTACATGGGAAGCTGAGACAGGAGGATCGCAGGTTCGCGGCCAGCCTCAGCTACTTGTGAGGCCCTCCGCAACTTAGTGAGACCCTGTTTCAAAACAAATAAAAAAAAATTGGGCTGGGGGTGGAGCTCAGAGGTAGAATGCCCCAGGGTTCCATCCCTAGCACCACACACACACACACACACACACACACACACAAATAGGATCTATAGAGCCCCTTTGTTGTTTTTTTTTTTTTGCGGTACCGGGGATTGAACACGGGCGTTCTACCTCCACGCTACGCCCCCGGCCCTATTTTTTATACTTTATTTTGAAATCGGGTCTCACGAAGTTGCGGAGGGCCTCACTAGGTAGAGACAGGGAGAGAGAGAGAGAGAGAGAGAGAGAGAGAGAGAGAACGCTCGCGCGCGTGCGCACATGCGCGAGCTGAGGCTGGCTTCGAACCCAGATCCTCCGGTCTCCGCCTCCCAAAGTACTGGGATTACAAGCGTGCGCCACCACGCCCGGCTAATAGAGCCCCTTTGATTGTATTTAATTTTAGAAACCAAAAACCTTAGTGCATTTAATTTTAGATTCAAATTTTGTCTCTAATTTTATTTTTTTATTGAATAGGCAAAGGAAAAATAATAAAGCAGCACAGAAATGAAGCCAGCTTTTTCAAGATAATAAAGAGAGAATCTCCAGATAATCTTCTGACTTTATTTTTTTTTTTTTTGGTCTTTTGGTCAGTAGCAAATCTATGTGGCCCTATGCATGTTTCTAAATGTCTACATTTGTTCAACTTTATGAATTGATGCCAGCATGACAATGAACGAGAAACTATAACCACTGTGCTTCCCACACTGTATTTTTGTAAGGATCTAGAGTCTTTCAAGGTATGACTAGGTGATCCATCAACACAGGGTTTCATAGTCAGCTACTTTTAGGAAAGGTTGAAAAAATTACAGTGCATGTTAGTATTTTATTTAACCCAGTATATCCCATATTTATTTGAACTTGGAAACACCCACTTCACTTTCCTTCTAACTTACTTCCCTTCTTTAAGAAACACTTATTAAAATCTCCTATAGAACAGGTTTCAGGAATCATCACTATGAAGTTTCATACACAAACACGCATGAACACATTATGTAGGTCGGTTGGTAGGAGTTGACCAAACATAGCAGAAGTTACCTCAGGGGGGCCCACCCCAGGCCTCCGTGTCACTTCAGTGGCCTCTGCGACAGGTGCCAGACCTCGGCGTCCTTGCGCATCACCTCGGCAGCCTCTGCGCCCACCCCGGGCCTCAGCGTCCCCCCCCCCCGCATCACCTCGGCGGCCTCTGCATCCACCCCAGGCCCTGGCGTCACCCCGGCGGCCTCTGTGCCCGCCCCAGGCCTTGGCATCACCTTAGCGGTCTCTGCGCCTGCCCCAGGCCTTGGCATCACCCCAGCGGCCTCTGTGCCAGGTACCAGACCTCGGCGTCACCCCGGCGGCCTCTGTGCCCACCCCAGGCCTTGGTGTCATTCCGGCGGCCTCTGCGCCCGCCCCAGGCCTCTGCGTCCTCCTCACCCCGGCGGCCTCTGCACCTGCCCCAGGCCTCTGCATCACCTCGACAGCCTCTGCGCTAGGTACCAGACCTCGGCTTTCCCGCGCGTCACCCTGGCAGCCTCTGCGCCCGCCCCAGGCCTCAGAGTCACCCCGCGTCACCCCCGGCAGCCTCTGTGCCCGCCCCAGGCCTCGGCATCACCTTGGTGGCCTCTGAGCCAGGTACCAGACCTCGGCGTTCCCCCCACGTCACCGGGCCCTCCATGCCCAGCCTCAGACCCCAGCGAGCTCCTGCACGGCCCAGGTGGTCTTCCGTGCCCTGCCTTGGACTCCGGCACAGCCACCTGAGACCCAGAGCCTGCACCCCTCTCCTTCGTGCCACACTTCAGAGCCTGGATACCATCCAGCGACGCCACCCAAGACCTGTGCAACTCTCTGGGCTGTCTCTGAGTCAGGGCACGCCCCAGTGCTGCCACCTGAGATCTAGGAGCACATGCTCCCCCCTGGGACCCACGCGTGATACTCTGTGCTGCGCCTCAGAGCCTGTGTACCCCTAGGTGCCGCTACTCGATATCTGGAGCCAGCACCTCCCACGGGCCCGTTCGAAATCCTCAGCGCAGCACATCAGAGCCCGGGCACCCTACGGCAACACTGCCCAAGACCCGGAGCACGCGTGCATCCCTAGAGGCCTGGGCGACCCCCAGCACCCACGCCTCGGAAACAGGGCACCTTCCAGCACTGCCACCCACGCCTCAGTGCCCGCACCCAACACCGCGCCTCGAAGTGCTCCTCACGTGCCAACACCCGAGCTCCAGACCCTGCATACCCCTCCACACACAATACCACGCCCCAGCCAATCAGACAAGAGGGATCCACAGCCTGCAGTGTACTGACCCAATTGGGACTACAGGAACCATCAAGAGGTCTCATACACAGAAAGGAAGATGATGCGGAGGCAACAGAAACACAAAATGGAAAACACTGAAAATACAAGAATGAAGAACAGTGAGGAAACAAGAAACACCCACAATGCATCAACAAGTAAGATCACTGACTCTGACCTGCAGAAAATGCAAGACGGAGAATTCCGAAATTTGATCTTCAGATTGATGAAAGGCCTCAAAAAGTGTAGAGGAGATGAAGGAGGAAGTTGAGGCTCTAAGGAAGAATCAGAAAGAAACTCTGAACGAAATTAAGGAATCAATAAACGAATTAAAGACTGCAATAGAAACCAACTCTAGTAGGCTCGACCACATGGAAAATAGGGTATCGCTCCTGGAAGACAGCTCATTCAAAACTGAGAACACAGTCAATGATATACAGAAGATATTACAACAACACACCCTGGCCGTTCAAGAAATACAGAACAATGCAAGACGTCCTAATTTAAGGATAAAAGACATTGAAGAAGGTTTAGAAGCACAAACCAAGGTTATAAGAAACCTCTTCAAAGAAATAATTTCAGAGAATTTTCCGAACATAGAGAAAGATTTGGATATACACATACAGAAGACATATAGAATACCGTTAAGACAGGATCAAAGAAGGACCTCTCCTCGCCACGTAATAATTAAAATGACTAACATAGAGGCCAAAGAAAGAATCCTAAAAGCAGCAAGAACAAAAGAATGGGTGACATACAGGGGCAAAACAATAAAAATTACCCCAGACTTCTCAATCCAAGTTAGGAATGCCAGGAGGGATTGTTATGAAGTACTCTGGACCCTGGAAGAAAATAACTTCCAACCAAGGCTGAAATATCCAGCAAAGCTGTCATTTAAAATTGATGGAGAAATAAAAATGTTCCATGATAAACAAACATTTAAAGAATTAATGAGGACCAAGCCAACACTAGAGAAAATCCTAAAAGAAATAAACCACAAAGAAGGAAAAACAAGCAATTTTCAGAACCACATGAGAGGTGAACTCCACCAGGTAGGCAACTAAACAAGATTTGTCACTACAGCAAATAGAAAATAAGAGTCAAAATGATAGGAAACAAAAATCATATCTCTATAATAACATCGAATGTCAAAGGACTCAACTCCCCAATTAAAAGGCACAGACAGCAGTGTGGATCAAAAAGCATAACCCAACTTTATGCTGTCTACAAGAAACTCACCTTCTAGCCAAAGATACTCATACGCTAAAGGTAAAAGGATGGAAAAAGATATACCATTCAAACAGAGATCGAAAACAAGCATGGGTAGCAACGCTTATATCAGACAAAACAGACTTTAAGCTAAAACACATCAGAAGAGACAAAGAGGGTCACTTCTTATTAATAAAAGGAACAATCCAACAAGAAGATATAAAAATAGTAAACATTTATGCCCCAAATGTGGGTGCACCCACATTCATAAAACAAAGTCTTTGGGACATCAGGTCCCAAATACACCCAAACACAATAATATTGGGAGACTTCAACACACCACTTACGCCACTAGATCGATCCTCCAGACAAAAGATGAATAAAGATTGCTCAGACCTAAAGAAAACTATAGACCAAATGGATCTAATAGACACATACAGATTATTTCAACCAACAACACCTGAATACACATTTTTCTCAGCTGCCCACGAAACATTCTCCAAAATAGACCACATACCAGGTCACAAAGCAAGCACCAGCAAATTCAAAAGATGTGATATAATTTCCTGCATCTTCTCAGATCACAATGGATTGAAACTGGAAATTAACAATAGGAAGACAAAAAGTAATCACATAAGTACATGGAGACTGAATGATACACTCCTGAATGAGGACTGGATCAGGAAAGAAATAAGGGGAGAAATAAAAAAATTCCTGGAATTTAATGATAATAGAGACATGACATATCAAAATTTGTGGGACACCTTGAAAGTGGTGTTAAGAGGAAAATTTATAGCACTGAGTGCCCACATAAGAAAAACAGAAAACATCCAAATAAATAACCTAATGACACACCTCAAGGATCTTGAAAAACAGGAACAATCGCAGCCCAAAGCCAGTAGAAGGCAGGAGATAACTAAAATCAGAGCAGAAATTAATGAACTAGAAAATAAAAAAACAATACAAAGAATCAACAAAACAAGAAGCTGGTTCTTTGAGAAGATTAACAAGATTGACAAACCACTAGCTAACCTAACCAAAAGGAGAGAATCAACACAAATTACCAAAACCAGAAATGAAAAAGGAGATATTACCACAGATAGTGGAGAAATCCAGAGGATCATAAGATGCTACTTTGAAAACTTATATTCCATTAAAATGGAAAATTTTGGAAGAGGTCGAAAGATTTCTAGACACATACAACCTACCTAAATTGAACCAAGAGGATACAGAAAAACTGAATCAACCAATAACAAGCATAGAGATAGAAACAACAATAAAAAGTCTTCCATCAAAGAAAAGCCCAGGTCCAGATGGTTTTCAAGCCGAATTTTACAAACCTTCACAGACGAACTAAAACCAATACTTCACAAGCTATTCTGTGAAACTGAAAGATGGAATTCTTCCAAACTCTTTTTACAAGGCCAATATCACATTAATACCAAAGACAAATAAATATACCTCAAGGAAGGAAAGAAAATTACAGACCAATATCATTAATGAACATAGACGCAAAAATTCTAAATAAAATACTAGCCATGCGTATTCAAAACCATATTGAGAAAATCGTACACCATGACCAATGGTTTCATCCCAGGAAAGCAAGGCTGGTTCAACATACGCGAAACAATACATGTTATCCACCATATAAACCGAACTAAAAACAAAAATCACATGATCATTTCAATAGATGTGGAAAAAGCATTTGACAAAATTCAACACCCATTCATGTTAAGAACTCTACAGAAAATCGTAATAGAAGGAACATACCTCAACATCATGAAGTTAATATATAAGAAACCCAAAGCCAACATCATATTGAATGGGGAAAAATTGCCAGAATTCCTCTTAAAATCAGGAACAAGACAAGGATACCCACTATTGCCACTCCTTTTCAACATAGTCCTTGAAACTCTTGCCAGAGCAATAAGACAGGAGAAGGATATGAGAGGAATTCAAATAAGAAAAGAAGAACTAAAATTATCTTTATTTGCAGACGATATGATCCTATACCTAGAAGACCCAAAGACCTCAACCAAAAGTCTACTAGAGCTGATTAACAAATTCATCAAAGTAGCAGGATACAAGATCAACCTAAAAAAGTCAGTAGCTTTCATATATGCCAACCATGAATCCACTGAGAAAGAAATCCAGAAAATAATTCCATTCACAATAACTTCAAAACCAATCAAATACCTAGGAATAAACTTAACCAAAGAGGTAAAAGACCTCTACAATGAAAACTATAGAACACTGAGGAAAGAAATTGAAGAAGATCTTAGAAGATGGAAAGATCTCCCCTGCTCTTGGATAGGCAGAATAAATATCATCAAAATGGCCATCCTGCCAAAAATGATCTACAGAGTCAATGCAATCCCTATCAAAATACCAACATCATTTTTTGCAGAGCTAGAAAAATCAGTCAATAGTTTCATATGGAGAAACAAAAGACCCAGAATAGCCAAAGCAATTCTCAACAATAAGAACCGTGCAGGAGGCATCGCAATTCCTGACTTCAAATTATACCGCAGAGCTATAGTAATAAAATCAGCATGGTATTGGCACAAAAACAGACACATAGACCAGTGGTACAGAATAGAAGATACAGAAACAAGTCCATAAACTTATAGCCAATCGATTTTCGACAAAGGTGCCAAACACATACGTTGGAGAAAGGACAGTCTTTTCAACAAATGGTGCTGGGAAAACTGGTTATCTACCTGTAGAAAAATGGAGCTGAATCCTTACCTCTCACCCTGCACAAGAGTCAACTTGAGATGGATCAAAGACTTGGAAGTTAGACTAGAGACTGTGAAATTATTAGAAGAAGCCATAGGTCCAGCACTCCATCTTCTAGGCACAGGTAGAAACTTCCTCAACAAGACCTCCAAAGCACAGGAAATTAAAACAAGAATTAATAAGTGGGATAGCATTAAACTACAAAGCTTCTGCTCATCAAAGGAAATCATCAAGAGCTTAAAGAGAAAGCCTACGGAATGGAGAAGATCTTTGCAAGCTATCCCTCCGACAGAGGTCTAATATCTAGGATATACAAAGAACTTAAAAGACTTTACACTAAGAAAACAAACAATCTGATCAAGAAGTGGGCAACTGAAATGAATAGACATGAAAGAAGAGATACAAATGGCCAATAGATACATGAAAAAATGTTCAACATCATTAGCAATCAGGGAGATGCAAATCAAAACTACTCTCAGATTTCATCTGACCCCAATTAGAATGGCAAGCATTAAGAAGTCAAACAACAACAAATGTTGGCAAGGATGTGGGGAAATAGGGACTCTTCTACACTGTTGGTGGGATTGCAAACTAGTTCAACCACTATGGAGATCAGTGTGGAGAT
>PVJS01037417.1:0-19925 GCA_004027185.1 Glis glis
TACCTGATGCACAAGGGGCCCGGCGAGGTGGCGCTGGTGGCTGCCGGAGTGGGGCGCGCGAGGGCGGTCCGGTACCCGGCGCACAAGGGGCCCGGCGAGGTGGCCGGGGGCTTCCGGGGTGGGGCGCGCACGGGCAGTCCGGTACCTGATGCACAAGGGGCCCGGCGAGGTGGCCGGGGGCTTCCGGGGTGGGGCGCGCCTTAAATCTTAATTTTGGACTGCTTCTCATTACCAAGGGACTTCACAACCTTTCTCTTCTCTTCCTCTGCTGCTTAGTAAGTCAGGGATGGTGAAAATATTTCGCTGTGTTCTGATGTATACTTTAGATTTGTTATTCTGGCTTTTAATATCATGAGAGGCAGTTTGAAAGTTGCCTGTCTACCACAATACTGTCAACAACTCAGGGACCCTTAGCTCCAAAGTCTACTTTCTAATGACCACATCATTCTCCCAGCCACCACTACTATCAGAACAGCTGCCTTCCTTATCTGGGCATACTTTAATTTTGAGTCTTCTGAGATTGATTATCTTATGAGCTTCTTACTTTCTGTGTTCTGCTTACTTTTTTTTTATTACTTGGTGTTCTAGCTTTGCTAACTAAATTCGGGTTACTTCCAATTTGCATTTTGATCACTCATGGGAAGCAATAATACAGCGGTGCTGAAAACCAACCCAGCAGAATGGAGACTGCTGTGCTGGTGTTGATGTGTTGGTGGTAAGCCTCCACTGCTGTTCCTCCTCGGTGCCTTTAAGATGAAGGTTGTTGCTTGAATGACCTCATGAATAAGGTAGAAGGAAAACTGTTTGCTTCTATGTTTTATGTAATAATCCTCTAAATCAGAGGGAATGCATACAGAAGTAGTATTACATACACAATATGATCACAGCAGACAATAAGATATGCTTAAAAGTGCTCTAATGTATTTGAGGTAATATGAAGACATATTTCACTAAGGAAAAATACAAAATAAAATAAGCTTTGAGAAATATACAAATCAGTGTACCAGAAAGAAGGGATATCTTTAATTACAATATATCAAGTTAAACATGATGAGCAGGGCCTAAAGAAAGAAGTGAGCCCAAGTGAATGAGTTCTTGTTCAGGGATAGATTCATCAAGGAGGTGAATCTTGATATGGAAAGGTGGTCTAAAAGAGAGGATAGAGATGCTCATCAAACAGACAAAAATAAAAAGTGGGAGGTTATTGAAGGCAGAGGAGAGTATAGGAAATGTGTAAAGATATGATGTAGTGCCGGGCGTGGTGGTGCACGCTTGTAATCCCAGTACTTTGAGAGGCGGAGACCGGAGGATCCGGGTTCGCAGCCAGCCTCAGCTCTCTCTCTCTCTTTCTCTCTTTCCCTCTCTCTCTCTCTCTCTCTCTCTTTCCTTAGTGAGGCCCTCCACAACTTCGTGAGACCCGGTTTCAAAATAAAAGTATAAAAAATAGGGCCGGGGGTGTAGCGAGGAGGTAGAATGCCCCCTGCGTTCTATCCCCGGTACCGCAAAAAAAAAAAAAAGATATGATGTAGTATGTCAAGGAATATCCAGTAATCCAGCATCCTTCTATCCACCTGCTCATCTATTGCCAGGCAGAGGCTGGATATTGGGTTATGCATGGCGGATAAGACAGGAAAAGAGGACACCCAGCCCTTAAAGGGTTTCAGTCTAGTTAGAGATAGACACTTAGTGAAGTCCTGGTAACCTTTCAGTAAGTGCCTAATAGAGGCTTGTGTGAGTTGGAAAATCTTTTTAACTCCAGCTGGAAACATTAGGTAGGTGTCCAGAGGGTGTGCTGTTAGAGCTGAATATTGAAATAGAAGTGGATGTTCACCAGGATAAAATACAGAAAGTCAACCCCCTACCCTTTACTCTACCCTCAGGCAACCTCTGCTTGTTTAGTCATAATGATACAGTTGTGGAAATCTACATCCTTGCCAATGTTGATGATATCAGTCAATTTGGCCATTCTTGGGGAAGGGGGTCCAGTGTTACCTAATTGTGGTTTTAATTAGTATTTTCTTGAGGATGAATAATTTTGAGTGAGTTTTCATTTGTTTACTTCTTCTTTGGTGAAGTACTATTTACCCTGCTTTCTGAATGTAACATATATTTTATCCCAGTGGTACTTAACCCTGGTTACACATTAAAATATCTTCAGAGCCAGGCATGGTGGCACACACCTGTAATCCCAGTACTTGAGAAGCTGAGGTGGGAGGATTGCAGGTTTGGGAACAGACTCAGCAACTTTGCGAGGCCCTCAGCAACTTAGCAAGACCCTGTTTTAAAATAAAAAATAAAATAGGGCTAGGGGTATAGCTTGGAGATAGAATGCCCCTGTGTTAAATCCCCAGTAACATACATACACCACACACACACACACACACACACACACACACACACATCTTCAGACCCCGTTCCCAATTGTAATGGCTTATGGCCCCTCTCATTGATATATATATATTTAAAGCGCCCTTGGTGATGCTATATGAAACCAAATTTAGGCATGAAAATCATCTGGGATGTCTGTTACAACAGATTGCTGGGACTCATCTTCAGTGTTACTGATCCAGTGAGGCTGGGTTAGAGCCCCAAGAATTAGTATTTCTAAGAAGTTTTCACACGATATGATGCTGCTGGTCCTGGGGCCATCCTTTATGTCCATTGCTTTTGCCAATTTTAACTCGCAGCTTCTCAATAGATTTCTTGAATTCTTTCCAGCCTTTCTTTTTCGTGTATTCTATTCTCTTTGCATAGACTGCCGTCTAAGCTTTGTCTTCCTTGTACAGCTTTTACATTCTTCAAGAACCAGCTCAAATGTCAGAACCTCTATTAAGTACGTTCAGATTCATTTGCTCTGCCAGCTCACATCTCACTTCCCACACTCTACTGAATAATTCATGTGATAATTGCACCTATCATGCTGTTGTGTTAATATCTGTTTATTAACAAGTGGTTGCAGCTCCCTCCTCTCTTCTACCCAGTGAGAATTCTATAAAACCAGAAACTACTATGTCTTAATATTTGAATCTTCAGTGACTAACATGAATGAGTTGCTGCTACTGTATCTAAAAAAGTTAATTTTGGTTGTTAGTCTAGTGAATAAATGGCTGGGTGGCCCAAGAAAATGTGATATGTAAGAGTTCTCACATGCTCAAATTGTTTAAAAACACAATTGACCATCTGTTACTAAATTTGTGTCCAGATCACATGAGCCAGGGAGCAAAATCTATAGCAAAAATGAAAATAAAAGCAATATATTTTCACCAGCTATGGTTAGCACTATCTTAAAAGAAAACATAAGGGGACTTTAAAATAACTTCTTTTGAATTGAATAGCTTGGTAATTATGAAATCAAAGAAAACTTTAACAAGATGAAATCAAAGTATGAGTCTCCTCAGAATACTACATTTGTTTCCTGAAGGCTTTCTTATCAAATAATAAGTAATTTTTAAACAAATCTGAATACTCTAGGGCCTTTAAAGAAACCAAGTTTCATATGAAGATTATATTGCCAGAAATATAATGTTTTACTGAAAGTTTCACTTGCATATGAGATGATCATGAATGCTATGTATCTACTAACCTTTCATGTGTAAGCAACTTAATCCCCAAATTCTCAGTTAGCGATATTTGGACATAGGGTTTTGGGAGGTAATTAAGATCATTTGAGGTCAGGAGGGTGGGGCTCCTATGATGGCATTAGTGGCCATCATATAAGAATAGGAAAAGAAACACAAGCTGCCATGCTTGCTTTGCCTCATAGCATGGTGGTGTCCTGCATGACGTACACCGTGTTATGATACAGAAAGGAGAAAGAAGGCCCTGGCCAGATGCTAAGCAGAAGTACCATACTCCTGTACGCTTGGACTTCCCAGTTTCCAGCACTGTGAGGCAAATAGCTTTTTTTTTTTTTTTACAAATTACCCAGTGGGTGGTATTTTTGGTATAGCAACAGAAAATGGACTAAGACAATGATAGCAGCACTGGTAACAATAGCTACAATTTTCTTGCTTACTTTGTGCTAGTTAATTTGGTCAGTACAATCCATAACTAATCTCAATCCTTACAAAAGCCCTATGAGGAAGCTAGTATATTCCAATTTCACAGATGATAATATCAAGGCTGGAAGAAGTTAAATAATTTGTTCAAGGCTAGCATTCAATGATACTTCTATGTATGGTTGCCAAATAAAATACAAGAAGCCAATTGAATTTGAATTTCAGATAAATAAGAAATATTTTTGGTATAAGCATGTCTTATATAATATATAAAATAAGATTATGTTAGAAGATTATTCAATGTTTATCTGAGATGCACATCTAATTGAGCACCCTGTATTTGCTGCATCTGGAAACACTATGCAGAGGCTGATATGAAACCAGTCTTTTATTAATAGAACTATGACCTAATTTCTACCATGTCTGGAGTGGCATAGGAACATTAGGGTTAGCAGAATTAAATGAAGTGAAAGAGGACAATAAAATGAAAATATATAAAAGGATGCAAAATTTTAGCTGAATGCTTGTTCTGTGACAGGTTTTTTAGACATTAATTCATTTACTTTTCAAAAAAAATTCCTTGGTCAGACACATACTACTGTCAACTCATTGAGGCCATGGAGACACAGGTCAGGAGCTTACACAAAGACATGTGGATTGAACCAGCTTCTGTCTGACTACAGACAGAGCTCTTGTTTAGAAGTTAAATCATCCAGGTTCTAGGAGAAGGAAGAAGGGGGGGGGGCTCTAATGAGCTAGGCAGAGTTCTTTAGCTAAAATTAGAACAATTGAAATTAACTGAGAGGCCAGGAGCGGCAGGTCTGAAATATATTATGAGGAGCTCTTATTACGGAGGAATCAGAGCCTCTGAAGAGGCAGGATTCCAGGGGAAGAAGCCAGAAGCAGAGACACCTTTTTATTGCACCTGTGCCTCACATCAAGAGCTTAACCATATTCCCTTTCTGTTGAGAAGACCTGGCCACCAGGCTGTCATATGACCCATGCCTCGGCAGCAGGCCACCAGGCCAGGATACTTGCAGGGCACATGCACTGTGGTTGTTCCTACTACCCCGAACTTCTCCCAAATATTATGAAAAGGTATTCTGTTGCCCTCAGTGTCGTTCTAAGGAGAGCAGGGAGGAGAGCATATGATGGATTGACAGGGTTCAAGACAAAGGTCCTTGAATGTTGTACTGATATCCAGGCCCCAGATCAAACAGATGAAGGAAGTGCTTTCTTGCTATTTATACTTCTAATGAATTCAGTTGGTGCCACTTTTGGGGGAACATGTTTCACAAATTCTTGTTTGTCCTCTAGCTAGCATTCAGTCTAAATGATAACAAAAAGAAACAGAAGCACAGTCAATAAGGGAGAACATTCAGGTGAAGGATTTCATTAGGAAAGGAACAAAAAACTTCAAACGGAAAGAGACATTTTCAGTCTTGCTCATAAAGAAAGACGGATAATATTGATCAGAATGCTTTATGTATTCCAGTATTTCAGGGCTTTGCCAGAATGCCTACTTTGAGTTCTCTTCAACTGCAGGATTAGATTTGTGGTCCAGACTTTCCCCAATGTGTGCAGAAATTCAATAGCTAGTAAACTCATGTGACTTACTGCTTAGTTGAATGCTTTGTTAAATCCTGAAAGATGTATTACAATGTAGTACTCGGCTTGCATGCCTAAGTATTATACAATCCAGGTAGGTAATTCTACTGTGAATTCTTACTAGATTTGCCTGACTTGATTGTGTATAGTGATCAAAAGCAAAAGTCATTACATATATAATTCAGAAGAACTGAAATTCTCTTAATCCATTTAAATGTTTTGCTTGTCTATAGTTTCCTTTATGAATTGATAGTTTAGCTCTATAGTTTTAAACTTCAGCCTGATCAAAGTACAGATTCTGTAGAGGATCTATATTATCATTTTTAGCTATCACTCTAGATAGTGGATCTAAGTCGACCAAGAACGTTGCTTTGGAAAAACCTGGATTAGCCTCTTTGAGGCTCCATAACACACCTGACAGTTCTGTGGTGTTCTAGAATGTACACAGAAGCCTTTTCTTACACACCTGCAGAGAGTTCACTGTTCTTTTTGGATTAGCTGGGTATTACGCACTTACCTTTCTATAGCCTTTTCCATTATGACACAGACCACTTTTACCTCAGATTATGTTATTTTATATGAAGGGGAACACAAATTTGGTAGACATGAGTAAAGAGAATAAAAGCTCAATAGATACATGTCTCATTTGTGAAATTGCTAGTGGTTTTATTTTAAAAATCTATCTTTTTATGGCTGAGTAGAATTCCATTGCGTATATATCTAATAGTTTTGTGTCATTTGCAGGGAAATGGATGGAACTGGAGAACATTATGCTAAGTGAGATTAGTCAGTCACAGAAAGTGAAAAATCGGATGTTCTTCCTCATATTCAGAAGCTAGGGAGAAACTGGAACATAGGAGGGACTCCAGACAAAGAAGGAGAAAACTTAGTTGAGTGAAGAAGGGAACCTAATGAGGGAGATGGAAGGGGGAAGAGGGAAACACTTCAATGGTCATGATGTACACACACAAACTCATCAAAGCTAATCACTGTGCTGAGCATGGGAAGGAGGGGAGGGGGAGGGAATGGGGTGAGAACGGGGGAGGGCTCAATGAGTGCTGTGTGCATGTATGCCTCTGTCACCCTGAACTTTGACAAGTGGTATGATTACAATGCACCAATAAAAAAAACCTATCTTTATCTATTTACCTACCTACCTATCATATAAAATATCTAATGAATTTTGGATTTCAAACATATTTTCCATAAAAAGTTCCAAGGACAATAAAGAATGATTAATATTCTTTCCTTGGCATTAGTTAGCACTTGCCTGTTTGTGTGTGTGTGTGTGTATGTGTGTATTACTGGGGATAGAAACCAGGAGTGTTCTACCTCTGAGCTATACCCCCAGCCCTATTTTACTTTTTATTTTGAAACAGGGTCTCACTAAGTTGTGGAGGGCTTCACTATGCTGCTGAGGCTGGCTGAGAACCTGTGATCCTTCTGTCTCAGCCTCCTAAGTACTTGCTGTTTCTTTGATTTGACATCATTTGAGGTAAAGTTCCAATCCCATTTCTTCCAGGAAGTCTTTATTGACCATGCGGGCCATGTGTGATTCCTCATCTGTAAACTATGTCCCCCATATTGTTCTTATCCCTACATATACTCCCTTGCATCTTTGGTCTGTGGCCTTTATTCTCAGTGTGTTCCTCCTTCTTGAGGAAAGAAATATGATTTTCTTTTTTTTGGTGATGTCTCTTGATTTTCATTCTTTATTCCCATAGCACAAGTCTCAGTGACTTTCATTTAGTGATCCATTGACAAATATTTGCTAAATAGATTTTTTTCAGAAATAGGAATACAGTAGTGTTTCCCACACATAGTGTATTAATATAAAGAGTTCAATTTGAAATAAATTCAAATCTTGATTTCTATGCACTAATAAAATATATAGGTATAGATTATGATAGATTCATAGACTTTTAGCTTTGGCTGACTTCTTATAAAATATCAAGCCTGACCCTGTTTTTGTTTTCTTACATCTGAGAAAAATCAGTCATCTCTCTATAAAACACTAAGCTACATGAGACAAAAACCTATTTTCTCAAAGATTTCATTCCATGTATAAAACAATCATTTTAGTTATCTTGCTTCTTTTGGTAACACCTGGTTCGCACATAATAGGTTCCCCAATGTTACCGGAATAGACTGCTTCATGGAAATCAATTCCACTAAGTGGTTATTTAGAACTAGATATTGAATGGACAGCCGGTGCTGGTGTCTTCAGTCTCTCACTGTTTCACCAGGGGCCACCACTTAAAGCCATCCCCAGCTCATTTTGCTGGACCTCCCTTGCTTCAGCTCCAATTGTCCTTTCCCATCCATTCTCTTGGAATGGCGTTTTGCATTTGCCTTGAGCACCACCAGGGCACGTGGATACCAGCTTCTTCTTGACTGCTAATGCATACTACACTGTATCACTGTTGCATTGCTGTTTAAATCTGTGATGCCCTCTTCTATGTCAGAAAGAGATTTGTGCTTTTATTTCCTTTTTTGGAAACCAAGGATGATCTGGTTCTTGTGATCTGGAAAGAAGAAAAACCGTGGAAACTAGACCAGGAAATTGTCTCTCTAGTTTCCATTTATTTATGAGAGCCCGAATGTTGAATTCATCCTCATTTGTTATTAGAATTCTAAGTCTTAGAACAAAGTGATATACTAAAGATAAGATTTAATTCTTTAGCTACCTAAGCTTCCAATTAAAATGCAAGGATCGAAGAGAAAACCCGAATGCTGCTAGGCAGCACCCTAATCAGTTACTTTCTGTGTGTTTAGAGCATAATTAAACATGGTCTGGATCTATTCCCATGACTGCATGATTAAGCTTTGACCCTTCAAATATGTTGCTCCTGGGACACGTGCTCAACCAGAGGGAAAGTCAAACAGAATAGATTTTGGAAATTTGTGATCATTTTCTCCTCTTCCTCCTCCTCCTTTTTTTTTTTTTTTAAATGGTACTGGGGATTGAACCCAGTGGTGCTCTACCATTGAACTTCATCCCCAGCCCTTTTTATTTTGAGATGGTCTTGCTAAGTTTCCCAGGCTTGTCTGGAACTTGCGATCCTCCTGCCTCAGCCTCCTGAGTTGCTGAGGTTACAGACATGTACCCCCACACCCAGATAACTTTCCTATTTTGTAGATAAGAAGGCTGAGACTCAAGGTATTTGTTAAACATGATTCAATTGGATTAGAGAGTCACAGATCTGGGACTAAAATTGGCCATGCTAACTCTTCTATGGCAACCTAGTAACTATCTCACTCTTTGACTTCTCATCCAATATTCGGAGTGATTTCATGCCCATTTAATGACCCATCTTGCATCTGAGCCTCCTGGATCCTTGAATCATTGTCTGCTGTAACATTTGTTCTGATTCTCCTTCCATGTCCCTCCCATGGATCGTGTCATCATTTGTAACTGTCACATCTCTAAAATGGCTCAGTTTAAGTACAAACCTTGGTTTTTTTTCTTCTTCTGTTAGTTCCCCTTTCTGTGGTCCTTAACCACATATGGACTTTTATTCTTCTACTCTCTGTTTCTCAGTCCCCTCCTGTGCTCCCTTCCTTTCCTATCAGGTTAGATTCCATGTCCTATCTAGTCAGCCACTCTGTTTATTGACATCCTCAACTCCCTTCATTTATTGTTTTTTTTGCACTTATCTGACAAAAATCCAACTCTGAACCTGTTTTATTTCTCCACCCTTTCATCAGGTCTGATAAAAACTAATGGAGAAAATCCCACAAGCTGGGTAGATTGATAATAAGAGTAGTTTTCAAAATGTGTGGTCACCAAACCAGCAGCATCAATATGACTTGGAAACTTTTAAAATGCAAATTCCTAGACTTTCCTTTGCATATGGAATCAGAAACTCTCAGGATGGGATATGATAATTTGTTTTAACAAGCTCTTCAGGTAAGCCTGATAGACTTGATAATTTGTAAAATACTACTCTATTAATTCTTGGTCTTTAACCTCAGCTGGCTATGAACACTATTAGTCTTGATAGAACTTCCAAATTAGTAATCTTGAATGTTTTCCATATTAGCTTTTCGAAATCTTTATTTTCTCCTGATCTGTGATCCTGCCCATCCCTTCTCACACTCCAGTGGTTATCACTGGATATCACTGCATCTGACGCAGTTTGTATTTGACCTTCTTTAAGCTCCTGCCACCAGATCCTCAGACTTAGCAATACTGCTAAGTATTGCTACTGTGCTCCTGTTTCCTTTCCCATTAGTATGGGGAACCTTCCCTCTTTCCTTCACAAGTTCCCTCTCTCTGCAGGCATCTTTCACCCAACATCATGATTACCATCACACACTTGGGGATTTTGATCCTAAGTGTGCCAAAAAGCATTGTTTTAAGCAAGGGAGTGGCAGTCTCTAATTCATATTTTATGTAGATTTTTAACATTCTGTGAAGATTGTATTGCATGGGCAAAAAATTGAAGCAAGAAAACCAGGTTAGAAGTTATTGAAGAGTCTGAAAAGAAGGGATGTTGCCTTAGGCCAGGTTATTTATAGTGGAGATGTGACTAGCCTCTGGCTATGATTTTGAGGTAGAATTAACAGGTAGCAGAAGGGCAAAAATAATACTACTGTTTGAGTTTAATAACTGTGTGGATGGTGATGCAACTTATCTGATTGAGGAAGACTGAGAAAGAATAAGATAGCTAGAAAAAAATAAGAATGTTTCTGGCCTTGTTAAGTTTCAATTGTTTGTTGGAAATATTTGTGGTGCTAGGCTACCAAATATTTGAACTGAGAGTTCCAGGAAGATTAGGAATAGAAATATAGATTTAGAAATCTATGGCCTATAGATGATAACATTTAAAGGTCTGAGATTTGATGAGGTTACCTTGGAAAAGAGTGGAGAAAGAGAAGATGGCCTATGATGAAGCCCTGAGCTACTCAAATAAAGTGGAAAGTGGAGGGAACATTTCTAACTCAGGAAACTGAGAATGCTCAATTGGCAATTAGGAGACTCTCTCAGAAAAAGCAAGTGGCAAACTATGCAAAATCCTGCTGAGAAGTAAATTAAAATTAGAACAGAGAGGTAGCCATCGGGAATAGCAACAAAAAGTCCTCCTGTGGCAATGGACTGTTGAGACAGAAGCTGCATTATAATGAGTTGAGGAAGTCATGTGGAATTGAAGTCCTTCTTAAAAAGACGCTGAGGAATGTATTTGTCCTTCATTCTAGTCCTCGATCAATAGATCCCTGGAATCAATATAATTCTAAAACAGTTGCTTAAGTCCCTCCAAATGAAATAGAATTTTCTAGACAGAGGGGTGGCTGTTGAAAGCTCATATGTGTAAAGTTTAATGTAAGGTGCCATGAAACTTAATCAGAGCTGGAATGTTCAAAGTCCATATAGAATTCTGTGAAATTAAGCTGTCTTTGAAACTAGGGATAAATTCATTACCATCCCAAAACAATAATGATAACTACCCTGCAAAACTAACAATAGATATTAAAACAAATTGATGTATACTTCTACCACCCTGAAACCCATCAAGATGTATGATTACAATGCACCAATAAAAAAAATTGAAATCTGATATTACCTGGAATAATTCAAGTTTAATATTATCAATTCATAGATAATTGAAAGTGAACAACATACACACACCCACACACACACACACATACACACACACACACACACACACACACACACACACTTGCATCATTATTATTAGTCAAGTCCTTGGAGATAGCATATTTAATTTCATGGTTGGTAAAATATCAGCGATAAGAGCCTCATCAGCATATATTTACCAAGTCCCTGGTGTGGTTATGCAGGAAAGGGCCTCTGGAAATGAGCAGTATAATAATTACTACATTGGGAGAATAAGACATGTAAAGAATCAGATCTTAGCTAAATTCCTAAATCATAACAACCAATTACCCAGCAGCACAGACACTGAAAATGGTAAGTAGACCACACACCAAGGGGTCATCCCAGTGAGAAGACAGTATGGAGGGAGAACTGTTGGCCACACAACTAATTTAGATAATTATCTCATCAGTGAGTGAAACTATTAAAGGAGGAACCATTCCAGTAAATGGTCTTTTGTCATCAGCATATTATATAAATGTACAGTTAATTTTTAATTATACAAATGCAAGATTAATTTCATAATGGAGCATCTGGGATCAAAAGGTCTTTCATTTGGGACTTTAGATATATCTAATATCATATTGGTTTTATTGTTCATTCATTATATCCTCATATTTTAAGTTAGCAAAAGGGTATTGAGCACTTATTATGTGCAAAGCACTATATTGAGGTTCCCTGAAATATATGCACATAAAAGAATAAGCCGCAATGATTGAATCTGTATTTTAGAATGAATGTGTTGCTAAGATTCTAGTGCTGCTACCCAGCTCCCCTTGAGCCTTGAGTCTGGTGTGGACACCAGAAATTTAGTTCCTACCAGCTCATGACCCCCATCTTCATCGAAGTCCTCCTCTATCCCATCAGTCATCTCTTCGCCATCCGCATCTTGCCCTCCTTCAGCAGGCTCCTCTGTAGAGTGATCTGCGTTCTCTGACACACATTCCTCTTGGATCAGCTCTATGCGCTCTTCCAATTGCTTCTTCTGAGCTTCTAGGGGGGAAAAAGCAAACGACTACTACCTTGGGTTGCTCATGCATCATTTGGATAAACCATGAAAAAACAGCCCATCGAAGGGAAACTGAGTACTGTTAAAGGCATGTTGAAAATAAAGTTCTGTGATGTTTTCAGTTGAGTTGATTTACTCGTGTAAATTATGTACGTATATCTGTGAGGATTTACATGTTAGTATATTCACTTTTTAATGAAATTAGGAAAAATTAGGGAATCCAGATGGTAGTAGTACATAAGTAAAGATTGACACAAAAATATTGACATTTCTCACTATTCTATTTCATATGTAGATCTTTCTAAGAGGAAAGTTCTCTCTGAAGAGGAAATAGATAAAAAATGAAGGGCAAAACCGGGCTTGATGGAACATGCCTGTAATCCCAGTACTTGGGAGGCTAAGACAGGAGGATTGTAGGTTCAAGGAAAACTTCAGCAATTTAGCAAGGTCTTTAGTAACTAGTGAGACCCTGTTTCAAAATAGAAAAAAAAAAAAAATAGGGCTGGGGATGTAGCTCAGAGGCAGACTGCCCCAAGGTCCAATCCCCAGTATCACTCATTAAAAAACAAAAACCAACAAACAAAAATGAAGGGCAAAAATGGTATGTAACCTAGAATTTGTTCATTCAAGGAAGGCGGATGGAGAAACTTCATTGACAAATTCAAACCCAAGTGGAAAAAAAGTACCAAAATAATTATGTTGTCTTTCAGATGACATTTATGTGAACAATCCTTTGAAATACCAGAGTCTGCATTCTGTTAACACCTGTCTGTGGTTAACTGCAGTGGTGAGGACCATAAATCCTGGTGTCGGACAACCTAGGTCAAAGTCAAGTTTCATCACTTAGTGGGTTTGTGATGCTGTAAATCAGAGATGCTGAGCCCCCCCAACTCCCCTTGAGCCTCAGTTTCTGTTTTATGCAATTAGGGCAACTAATTTCTTAAACTTTCAGGGTTTGGAGTAGTAAATGAAAGTGTTAGTATAGTGACTTGCAAATCATAAATGCTCACCAAGTGAAGCCACACTCTACATTTATAGGACTCCCTCTAATTGCCAGGATCTGTGCGTTCCATTTACAGAACCCACCCAAATGGAAATTATGCTGACGGCAGAGTAATTATTTCCCCTGGTGGTTGGTTTTCTCCTGTGAAAGCATCAAGAAGCTCTGGATATTGAGTAAATGAGATCAGCTTATGTTTCTTCTTCTCTAACTTATTCCCCTGTGTTTGTGATTATCTTAAAAGCGGGTTGTTTTCACTAATTTTGATTACTGTTATTTTATTGGAATGTCATCCTGCCATTGATTTGAGTCTTAAAAAAAGATGCTACATTTAGAACTTATTTATTGATATTTTATGGCAATAAAATAGTTTTTAGAGCCAAAAGAATCTAGGAAATTCATTCCTCATTTTTCATAATGTGAGTTAAAACAAAAATAAGCATTGATTTCATATACATTTTGGGGCGTTACTAAGGATTGAATCCAGGGGTGTTCTACCTCTGAGTTATACCCCCAGCCCTTTTTATTTTTTGCTGAGGCTGGCCTCAAACCTGGGATCCTCCTGTCTCAGCTTCCCAAGTACTGGGATTCTAGATGTACATCACCACACCCGGTTTCATGGATGTTTTTCTTTCGACTGATTAGCTTCATATTCTTCTTTGTAACGACATAACTACTATAGTATGGCTGTAAATTCTGTTTTTTTTTTTTTTTTGCGGTACCAGGGATTGAACCCAGGGGCGTTCTACCTCCGCGCTACACCCCCGGCCCTATTTTTTATACTTTATTTTGAAACCGGGTTTCACGAAGTTGCGGAGGGCCTCACTAGGTAGAGAGAGAGAAAGAGAGAGAGAGAAAGAGAGAGAGCGAGCTGAGGCTGGCTGTGAACCCGGATCCTCTGGTCTCCGCCTCCCAAAGTACTGGGATTACAAGCATGCACCACCACGCCCGGCTAAATTCTGGTTCTAAACTTACACGTTTTATCTTTATATATGTGTACAAGTGTACTGATGTAAAAAGTATAGTAGTATAAATTCTTCTCCTTTTTCTGATGTCTATGTAACTTTTAGGAAAGTCCTACGAAGTCTATATGTAGTTACTATAAAACTTAACCAAGATTTTTTCTTTAAATCTAGAAAATTATCATTCAAATTAAGTAGGGAGATTGAGTTAAAGATAAAAAAGGTCTAATCTAAAGATTATGCAGGTGTCTGGACTAAAAAGAAGGGAAACTAGACAAGAGAGAGATGCCCCAAGCACCCTCAATTTAATTCCTACGGAAAGTGGCTAGGTTTCATTAACGATGACCAACTTCCAATGTGAAGAAACTCTAATGTGCAGACCACTTGGAGCAATGAAAAGCTTTGAATTCTCTGACATTAATGACACCTCCTGATCTCCTCTGTGGCCTCTATTATTGCTGATCCTTTGGACTGCAAAGCAGACTTCGCCACGCTCGTTTTGACTCTCCACTCTGTTCCCTGGCAGTGTTTTTGTACTTATTATCTGACCTCCTCACTTCTTTAACCTGTAGATCACTGTGCTGCTTGTTCAAAATGACCTGGTGTTGGTACCTGAAGAAAGAGAGAGGGATGGAGGCTTGGGGTTGGACAATTTTAATTCTACATGGTGAATCATGTCTCAAGTTTGATAACTTTTCCTACAGCCAAACCTCAAATTAGGTCACTGTGTTTTTTTGTAACACATAAGTGGACTTTTGCTTAAGATTGACATTATATTAGAAGTTCATTTGGTCTGGCATATCAACTTCTTCTCTAATGACTACAGCAACACATGTTTCTGATGTTAATAACAATATTCATTTTTTCCCTCCAGTAAAATCTCTAACCAAGGAAGCATAATAGATTTTCAAAGAATCCTCGTAGGATTGGATTTTAAAGATGCATAATCCTCATCTAGCTTTATAGATCAATTTGTTTCAGTTATCTTTGGAATCCAAGCTGACTTTCTTGATCTTCCTAGCTGAATGTGATCCCTCCTTCTTTGATCAACCAAAGCCCTGATCAAATGCTGTCTTGCAGTTGCTTCTACTGTTGTTTTCCCATTTTCTCATTAGTGTTTAAACTCCCTGGAAATTTGACTTATTTCCTTACAAGGTCGTTGCCACACTCAAAAGGGATAACATAGATGTCCATCTTTTGTAAACTGAAAAAGAAATACAGTTATCAAAAAACATTTTGACGTGCTCTGTACCCCTCACTGAATACCTTATGTATAGAGCAGATAATACAAGAAATAATATGGGCAATGGGATCCATACTTCTGCTAATTACTAGTCCTATTAACTATAGTTTTCTTCTCTAAAAGGTGAACATAAAACTAACATCTCTTCCAGAGAGATGCTGTGCTCTGGAATGAGGAAAAAGATGAGAATTTGCTTTAAAACTGCAAAGACCATACAAGTATATTATCATAAAAGGCTAAAAATAGTTCTTGTTACATCTATTTTGATTACTCGATTGCTATAGACAAATTGTCCCTGCCCAAATCATTCATCACTACTGATCTTTTAAGAATATATTACAAAGATAACTTTGGATTTTGGCTTTGACATGGCCTTTTATTTCCATGTTTAGACAGACGTAGTTTATTATGTTGCTTTCTGGTTTTTGTATAACCATACAGCATGCATGTAATTCTTTTGGTATTGTATTCCAAAGGCAGTTGTGTATTAATATAGTTCAATGCAAAAAACCCTGTAAGTTTTCCTCATTCATTCATTCATTCATTCACTTGGAAACTAAATGCTTGGAAGACATTATTTGGGTTGACACAAAAAGCTTTAATTATAATGGTAATTGATTTGTAGGTGGTTAACAGAAATGCAATCAGCCTATACTTTAGTAATATGCAGTCAGCATTGACTTTTGTCATTGCCTCAATGGGAAATGTTGTAATCATTAAACAACAATAGGTTCCATGAATAAAATCACACATGAAAACACATCTTGGTTATTAAACTGTTGGTTTGTTAACAAGAAGTTTTGATCCAGTAATTATCTTGCTAAAATAGAAACCAAGCAACTTGTTCCACTTTTATGAATAATTATTTAATTTTACTTCTCTTAGATTGAGTAATATTGTTTAGTTTGTTCTAAATTTTATAAAATTCTTTTTATCTGCATAATTCTCCTGCTTGTCATTTTTATTTTTCATTATGATGTGTGACTGTACAGGTGTGTGCGTGTGTGTATGTGAATGCCAGTAGAGCTTCTTTGGGGCAGAAGTACTTATATTTATCTTTGTATCCCTGGTGACTAACTCAGAGCTTTACTCACAAATTAAATATTTCCTGACTATATTCATGAATTGTCTGGAATCAAATAATAAAAATAAATATCTTGAATGTCAAGTTCTTTCCATAAAGTCAAAGTGACAATTGAATTTGGCATGATGGTGTCAAAATTATGAATCCAAGGGAAAGCTGAAAGAAATCTCCTTGCCATATTTTACATGAACGCCCCTTACCGGTAATAAAGTCAAAGTGAAACGCGGGATTTTCATAGAGGAAAATTGTTCATGTTTATAACAACAGGTATTCAAGAGAAAAATAAAATGTGAAGTCTTCAAGTGCTTTTGGGAGAAAGTATGCTTTTGAATGTTGGTATCTTTTGCAGTCTCTGTTGGCACCTTTAAGTCGAAGTAATGAATAACCAAGGCATTTCTTGTGAGCAGAGAACTGAGTAGTATTCAATTTTTTAAGAGTGTACTAAGACCCAAAAAGCCAGCAGCTTATGCCTAACACATAACTCTAATGCTATCTAAATTACAGATTTCAACAGAAAAAGAGGATTAGAGGGGCTGCAAGTTAGTGAATGCCTATCATGTGCTGACTGTGTAATGTTCATTAACTTTAGACCCTGAAATACACTGCAGCGTCGTCTTATTTATCATTTTACCCACAGGGAAACTGAGGCAATAGTCAGTTAAGTAAGGTGCTATGGTCACTCAATTATGGGTGCAAAAGTTGGAATTCCACTTTAAGGATTTCTGACTTCATGGGCTGGGCTGTTTTCTAATTTATCTCCAGAGGAAAAATAGGCCTTACTTGACACACCAGGAGAATGCTTTATTCTTTAAGTTCAAGAATGAAGAAATCTTTTTAGTTAGGGGCACATGTTATAGCTAAACAATGACTATGAAAGGAAAAGGAGAGCAAGTGACAGCTATTTCTGTTTAAGGGAAAATGCCGAAGGCTTTAAAAAGCCATGAAAGGAAAGAATTTGATGTTAAATTTTAATCCTCATATTCGGATATTTTCCTGCACAGCTCATTTCTACTTCAAAAGCTGTATATGATTCAGAAAACAAGTTAGAATTGTTGGGATTTATGTTCAAAGCATTTTTATTAAATTGAGTTTGCTGCATAGCTATTATCATTAATATAACTCTGAAAATTGGTTGAGTTGGCAATTAAGTTTTTTGACATGCTGGCTTAATTGCTAGATAATTGCTAGCTGAATTGTACTTAGCAGATGGTTGGAAATAATGTTGATATAAAAACAGTCCCATTATTTATTACAGCCAAGCTAGTATCCTGAAATCGTTGTTTTTGCATTGCCAGTATAAACTGTATTTTTAAAATACTTTATAACACCTGTGTGTTATATGAATTCAATCCAATGATTCAAAAAATACCATTTAGAAATATGCATGTTATATGGATGGTGTTACTAACAACAACACAAACGAATTTCAGGAAAATTATGTTGGAGGAATGCTTTTAGATGAGAATATGTTATATAAGTACATCCCAGGAGGAAATGACCTCAAAGTTGTTCACATGAAGTATTCTGGGTTGATTGCATGACCACAAATTCAATATAAATCATTTAAAAATTATTGAGGCATTGTGTTTTTTTAACTTTCACAATTTTGAGAGAGAGGGAGATTATTTTCTCCATTGCATACATTTTATAAGGATGTTCCCAAATTTCATGCAGCTAGGAAGTTGAACTGAGTCTCTAGTGAGATGTGAAACTGTTCTGTTTCACTGGTGTCTGGAGCCTTTGATGTTTTAGTAATGTAAATCTACTTGCCATAAGGAAGATGAATTGGAGAGGAAACAAACGAGAAGTGGAGAGACCCGCTAAGAAGGTGATGCTTAGGGGAATGAAATGTCTCAGCTGCTTTGTGGTGATGGTTGCGCCACTCAGTAAAATTACGAAGTCACTGAATTATGCTCTTGAAATGAATAAATTTTATTCTATGTGAAATATACCTCAGTAAAGCTATTAAAATAATGTGAGTGCCACAGAGCGTGTGAGAGATGATAAGGATTTGAGTATTATCAGTAGCCTTGGGAAAATAGAGAGAAAGGGTGGAGTAAAAAGATATCGAAGGTCCAATTTGGAATAGAAGATAATGCCGATGTTGCCAATCTGATTGGCAGAATTTGTAATAGTGATGTGACAGAGACAGGAAATAGAGAGAAGAGTACATTTAAATGGGAAAGTCGAGAGACAGAGTTCAATTTGGAAGAATGTAACTGGGTTATTACAAGGTGGTTTCATGGTCCCCTCTGCTTGTCTACATGTTAGGTTTCTTGCTGATCATAGGCTCCAGATCTCCCTTTTCTTACAATATTTATTTTAGAAAACTTGCAATTGTAAGTTCTTCTTCTGGTCATTTGAGATAGACATCTTCTACAACCCGTGAATGTTTTTCTCAAGACCTAGGAGCCATCTTTTTGACATGTAACCATCAAGAAAAATAGAGCCTCTGTCTCTCATGCTCTGTGGAGAATAGGAGGCTAACTTTGTTAAGAGCTAACTGGCAAACACAATTTGCCTAAAGACAAACTTTCCCTCACTGGCCACCAGTACTTTCCCATCTGCTCATCTCACATTCAGAACTCCTCCTGCTTTTTCTGTTCTCAGAGTTGAATTTTATCTCCACCTGTTATCACATTAGTCTTGAATAGACTTCCTTGCTGTTGGTAATAAGTGCCCAGTGCCATTTTGCTTTTTCAGATACCTGAGGGATAGGTGCACAAGCTCTCCAGGAACTGTTAGAAAAGTTTTGATCCTGTTACTAAAGACAACTCCATCTTTTTTTTCTCCCTTAAACTTAGCTTCTTTAAAAACATGATTTTTGTAGTCAAATATGTTTACAAGGTTTGTTATGAAAAACAACTGTCTCCTGTTGCTACCTGCTTACCATTTCTAGCTCCATAAATACTTTCTGCTCACTTGCGGATTCTTTTAAAGACATGCCCTCCTATTTCAAAATAATGTGTATATTGCTGTTTCTTCTCCAGTTTTATGCATTATCTGTAGACCTTATTCTTAGGAAGCTGTGGATTCAATTCTTGGTCACACAATCCCATTTCACTTCTCATCTCCCTAGAAAGTAATATTGTAAATTGAGTTAGATCAATTTCCAGTTTTTCCATAATTTTAACTATGAAAATACTTTGCGCAGCTAAGCTGTCAGAATACAATTAATAACTTTCCTTGCCTGAACAATAATTATTTTCTTTAGAATTAAAAATTGCGCTGGGCATGGTGGCGCACGCTTGTAATCCCAGTACTTTGGGAGGTGGAGACCGGAGGATCCGGGTTCGCGGCCAGACTCGGCTCTCTCGCGCGCGCGCACGTGCGCCCTCTCTCTCTCTCTCTCTCTCTCTCTCTCTCTCTCTCTCTCCCTGTGTCTGTCTGTCTCTCTCTCTACT